>KI628636.1:99081-122105 GCA_000503235.1 Sclerotinia borealis F-4128 | reverse complement strand
CGTTATTGAAATAACATTATTATCAAAATAATTATTTTGAGATTGAGATGAAAAGATAAAAGAGATCAAAAATCACGATTTTTGATTGGAAAACACGTTATTAAACTCGGTGTAAGGTTATAGCAGGAACTTACTAATTATCTAATTTATATCAAAAAGTAACATTGGAACCTTCTCTCCCATATTGACACTCACTACTTCAATACTCACTCATAAAATATAGTTTTTGTGATGTATTCTGTAGCTCCCAGAAGTTTTTTTTTCTTTCAAATTTACTCACACATCAAAGTGCTTTGCTGCTTCTGTACGCAATCTTTTACACGACCTGGCAGACATGCTATGTAAGGGAGGGGTATGCATCAGAGCTGACGATACCGCACCTCGGTTCAAGAACTCCAAATGGAAGCAGAGCGTCGTATGAATCCAGTGGCTGGCTAGACACTGAAGCTTTATCGGCACCCCCGCGAGAGCCAAATGGATTTCAAATGTCGAGCTCCTCTTTTCATATCGTTTTCAATTTCATTTGCATCATTCTTGGGTGCAGTGTCAACTTAAATCTCTACCACAAAACTTCTCTCTTATAAGTTCGAAAGTATCAACTCACGCCAGAAATCATTTACGTGTGCCAGTGAAAGCCTTTGTTCTATTCTTCGTTGTTGAAGCTTAAGTGAAGCCATTCCCTAGACTTTCAGCAGCGACTTCGGCTGGTATCGAGTGTCTAGTTCAAGATGTCTACTCAGACTAAAGTTAATGCTAATTCTATCGTGAGGATGCCTGTTTGAATATTTTGATAATTGAAATATAGCAATCACTAATCTTGATCGAATACATATATAGTATGGGAATATAGCTCGGAAAGATCATGAAGCCCACGAATATACATACTATCCCGTCGCTATTATTGGTGCCGGTGAATCAGGAATTGCTATGGGGTGTCGTTTGAAGGAAGTTTTAGGTTTTGATCAGTTCCGCATATTTGATAGACAATCAGGAATTGGAGGGACATGGTGGATCAATCGATACCCTGGGGTTGCTTGTGATATGTAGGTTCCCTGATGATTCGGATCATATTGGACAATATAATCATGCTGACCCATAGATGAAACAGTCCTTCAGTATTCTATTCATTCTCATTCTGTCCAAAATATGACTGGACATCTTTTCACCCAGGAGGCCCAGAGATGGTAAAATACCTCCAGACTGTTTGTGAAAAGTACCAGATTGTGGATAAGATACAAGTCAATACCGATGCCAAAGAAGCACGCTGGCTTGAGTCCGAACAAGTTTGGGAAGTAACAATACAACACTTGATGGTTGGGGCTGGAGATTTGAGTGAAGACGATCGAGCTCTCAAGGCCAAAGAACAAGGCCACAGTGCTGTATATACCTACGAAGAGAAGATTCGATGTAAGATCCTGATCAGTGCTGTTGGTGGTTTAGTTCAACCAAAACTTTGGCCTGAGAGTATGCCAGGAAAAGAGAATTTTAAAGGAGAAATCTTTCACTCTGCTCGTTGGCGATATGACGTCGATCTCAAGGACAAGAATGTAATAGTCATCGGAACGGGTTGCAGTGCGGCTCAACTTGTGCCGAAACTTGCGACAGAACATGGCGCGAAGTCTGTCACTCAGCTGATGCAGTCTCCACCGTGGGTTTCACCAAAAGTCATCCCGCCATTTGGAGAAACGATATGGAATAAATGGTCGCCAGCGTTGAATACCTACATCCCTGGTTTCAATAAATTCATGCGCCATTCATTAGGCGCAGTACTTGAATATGATTTTCGATTATTTCGCCCCGGCTCCTTCGGCGAAAAAGAACGTAAGAAGTTGGAAGCTGAGTGTTTGACTTACATGAGAAGCAGGGCTCCGGAAAAGTATCACGAGATCCTGACCCCAAACTATGGAATTGGCTGTAAGAGGAGAATTTGGGATGCAAACTGGTACTCATGTCTAAACGATCCGAAGGTCGATCTGACAACACTTCCATTGAAAAGTGTTGGAGAGAATACCGTGACTTTAGGCCCTGGTCGTAACTATCCACCTGAGACTATCACAAGCTCTGCTCCAACCAATAAAACTATCATTCCTGCTGATGTCATTGTTCTTGCCAACGGATTCCAAACAACGAAATGGTTTCATCCGCTAAATGTCCATGGCAAGGAAGGACAAACATTGCAGGATGTGTTTGAACAGAGAGGTGGTCCCCAAATGTACATGGGGACCGCAATGGACGGATTCCCGAACTTCTTCACCTTGGTTGGTCCAAACTGCTTCACTGGCCACACGTCCGTTATTTTCACCACGGAGAGTATGGTAATACAAGCTCTAAATTTTATCAAGCCTTTGCTCAACGGTGATGTTACCAAAGTAGAGGTGAAGAGAGAGGCGGAAATGAAATGGACCGCTCAAATCCAGTCCACCTTGACAAAGATGGTGTGGGCGGACACTCGTGCGAAGAATTGGTACCTTCGCGAAGATGGTTGGAATTCAAACACTTATCCGTATGTCTCCCATTCCCATTTCCGTAGAAGAAACTAATTAGTCGCAGGTACAGCCAGCTCGATTATCTTTATCGTTGTTCGTTTCCAACTTGGAAACACTGGAACATCACATACACGCGCAAAGGTATGGCGAAGAAATGGTTGAAAAGGACATTTGTTCTTTTCATTTCGACGGTGGTTCTCATCAATCTTTACAAGAAGAACACGCCTGGGAGTGGATTGAGTGTGAATGCGTTTGTCCGAAAATGGTTCAAACGAGGCCTCTTGGCAACGGCATATATCTTGACAAAGGTAGAATCGAATGTACAGTAGTAGGCCGTGACGGAGTATATCATAACGTCTGAATGGTTTGTCTCAATTGTATCGCGCAAATTTTAAATTTCGCTCCATCAAGCTGAACTCGTTGGTTAGCTTAGGCATGATAGAACATTGCTCGATCGAAATGGGATGTATATTTACACTACCGCCACCGTACCTTCAGCCTATTTGGAGTATTCTTGCATCGTTAAATCCATCTTTTCGCCTTTCGAATTACCGTTATCTTCATAGACTGCCACCAGTACCTATATTTACTCTTAATTCCCCAAGTGTTCCGTTTTTGCTTCTTCTCCCGAGTTCACTCGTAGAAGACACTTCATGCTATACTCTGGAATGACTCGCTCGTAGACATGAACGCTCTAAAGTGATTAGACTGCACGAGTTACTGTATGGTTGGCCATTTTGTACGGGAAGAATTTACTTCAAGGGTTCATTCTGCCTCCATTATCCAAACCCCTTAGTGAATGGTTCTGGGAACAGAAATTGGACAAAGCCATCATCTAGAAATGAGAACTGATACCTTATTCATATGGTTTTCATTTTGGTTCTCACCATACAGTACGGTTTGTTGATACAATGATAAATACAGGTATGTTCAAGATCTCGCGACGTGACAAATTGCATATCCCGATATGCCGTATCTCATATTTTCGATATATCCTTCCGCTACTACTTAAGAATTCGTTTTGTGATATTTTGTTCTCGATAATTCGAATAAAAACACCATCTTCGAGGTTTCTACTTCCGAATCAGCCCATTTCCTATCAAACGTAGATACCATACTATTACGTTACCAAATAAAGTCTATCAGCAATCATGCCAACTCCTGGGCCCCTTGGAGACGCCTTTAGACGCTTGGGTGATCTACGAAGACGCAACCGACCCAATCAGAGACGAGTCTCTACCTACCACCCTCCGCAAGATATCACCGAATCCCCTGAATCGTCTGAACCCATCGCATCCCCTGAATCTGTTGAATCGGTTCTCCCACCAGTCTACCAATCTCAAATGAATCGCGAACGGCAACTAGTAATCAGAGTGTCTTCTGATATGCATAGTAACTCCATTGAACAACTGGAGCGGGAGCTCTTAGTCTCAGACAACGAACAAGGCCTTGCTAATCAAGTCCACATGGATGGGCTATACGCTGCTTTGGCCGACCTCCCTGCCCTTCCCCCTAGTTTGTACCCCCCTCATATCAACGTAGAAAGCTACACCTTTGATCTATACCAAGACACTTATTCCCGAAATGAAGTCTGGTACATCCGCAAAGCCGCAATCGAGGAGCTCCTTCTCCCTGTTCATACACACCTGGACGAAATTGATTGGTGATTTTGTGGTGGACCATATGCTTGTACAACGGCTACTGGGGAGTGTCATGCACCAGCTAAAATGCCAGAATGTGGTCATGTTTTCGGTCGCTCTTGTATTGCTACTTGGCTTCAGAAGAAGAATACTTGCCTGATGTGTAGGGCTAAAGTTGCGTTGCCTTGTGATGAGTGAGACTGTGAGGAGGATATGGAGTTTGAGTGAGGGTGCATAATGATGGGGAGACATGTATTGAGCCGAGGGTATTCAATGAGAGGGACTAATTGCCCGGAAAGCGTCGTACAATGGGAGGTTGTCTGATATTGGGATTAGGATCAGAAAATGGGAAGATATTGCAAGTTTGGTATGACTGATACAATAGAAGAGGGTCAGATATTGATTTGGTATGGTTTATTTTGCAGAGGTTCATTGTTGACTGGTAACTAACTATACATTGGGAAGGGCCTAAATATTAATCTACGGTTACACAATGGGGGACAGGCTTAATATTGATTCGAGAGAGTGCATTGGGATGGGATGAGATACTGACAAGAAGTTGTAAAATTGAGGGAGGTCATACGATGACGGTCCTAGACCTCAGTATTTCTACGTTTCCTCTTTCCGCGGAGCTTTCTTCATATTTACTGTCAAAAATGAACACCAAAAATATGATTTGTTTCTATAATTCATGAGTACCGCAAAAGTGTATTCTACATAAAGCGTTTTTAGATGTTGTCCAGGCGATGATGGGGCTCCATATTGTGAATTATGCACTAACATCTTTCATACGCAGGCAGGATACGGTAGCTCAACAATCACTTGTAAATATCAAGTTTGTCCCTTGAAGAGCTGTATACATGATGCCGTACTGTAATATGCCTTGTTGGAGAGTGCTACACTAAACAACTCCACATAGCATCTTATGTATATCAACGTCTAGCCTAACAACGACCTGGTTTATCGATATCTTACGATTCTCCACAAGCCCAATAGACGACTAATGATATGACCGATCGCAACATCAAGTCTACCATCTCAAACCCGTCTGTGAACTTCGAAAATCAAAACACCATCCATGACACATTATGCCAGCCATGCTGAGACTTCATGGCCTTTGCCGTTATTTCGCTGAAGCAATACGCACAACGAGATGAAGCAGTAGAAGCCATAGTGATCGAGATATTGAGGCTTACCAACAAATTCAGCAGGTTTCTCAGGAAGCCGTCGACTCCGGTGGTGCTAACGCACAACGATTGTCATCAGATGCGCACCTAAACCGCCTTCAACAAAGATTGTCAATAGATGCACTAGTCGTTCTGCACCCCAAACGCAATAATCACATCATCTTGAACGAGGAAGTTGAAAGACAAGACACAAGTATCGAACCCAACTCAGATTCCGTTCCCGATGATGACGAAGAAGATATATTGCCGATTCCAGTATCGTCACGAGTGTATATCCCAGATCCTTCTCTTCCTGCAGAGGTAGAGCTTCTCGTACGAGAAGACTACTTCAACGATGACATTGCTGGTCTCCAACAACAAGGAATGCTCAGACCCGAGCCAATACCGATGCCGATGGGGAAAGAATATGCGATTATAGAAATTCTCAGGTCAGTGATTAGCGGCGTGGATGAGCTAGAGCCTTGCTTTTGTGGAGATCTTTATGAAGACAATACAGTGAAGACTGGGAAGGACTCACACGAGGCAGTAAAGATGCCAGGATGTTATCATATTTTCGGGAAAAGGTGTATCGTGCAGTGGCTGAATGAGACTAATCCTCCTACTTGTCCAATGTGTAGGAAGCGGGTTCATTTAACGATGAATGTGCCGGTGGAGCGAAGAGATGATCAAGAGCTGTACAGGGTCATAGACTACCATTATGCGGTACTTGACGATAAGAGATAGACATAGGGAGATACAATATGCGTCAGTAGCTGTTGGATAGGGTAGATGGATTGAGAAACAGGATGACTCTGTTTAGTTTGTGGCTGGCAACTGAAGTGGGTCGCACTTAATTCAATGCTAAATAACTTCACGGTTTAAACTTCCTTTTATGGTAGTTAAGATGTCATATTTTCTTGTTACAGGTGTAATTTGGATCTTTAGATACACAAGTTTGGATTGGCGTAGGTACAAAGAGGAATATACATATCCCTTTCATTGCATAACTAGTGATAGAGTTATTCTTGCTCCCTTCACAGCTAAATATCGGTTGTGACCAATAATTAAATGAAGGGAGCTAAGATAGCCAAATTAGAGAAGTCTCTAAAGGTTAGTACGGCAATACACGTGTAGAGTAACTATGTGCCGTATTAACCCACGCTGGTGGGTTGTATGGCTGTAGACTTTCATCGAAAAAGGTGTCAATACGGCTTCTCTCGCTAGTGCATGTAAACATCCATCAGAATCCCTATATAAACACCATGATCCTCTCCAAAACAACCTACATCCTCCATGTACAGGTTAATATATACACCAACATCTCGACCACTTCTATTCACCTGACCTCGGATTTACTTAAGATACATTTTGATCTCTAGATACCTGAATAGCATTTCAATATTCACGTCTTTAACCTTTTACTTAGCAGTTACGAATACCTCCTTCATAATGCCTCAAATAATGAATCGTCTTCGCCATATCGCTCGCTCCATCAAAGGTGCCTGCCATATCAACAGAAAGAATCGCCGCTCAGCCAGAGCCCCAACGATTACCAAACAGTTTGATCAAAGTGTCCAAGAAGATCAAGCATCGCACGATCCGATTGAACAGCAGTCTTCGGCAGGCCCAAACGATGCTAGCGCAGACCATATTCCGATTACTCTTCGGGCCTATTCCATGTCACCACAGGTAACTATGCCTGTTCAATCTGCTTCAGTGGAGCCACGAGTAGCTACTCAAAATTCAACTCTACATCATCCACGAGGCTCCATCACTGCTCAATCTTCCTCCTTGTCACCGAGAGTGGTTGCACCGCAGACGTCTTCATATCGCTTGTTGCGAGGCTCGGATACTGCTCGATCCACCCCCTTGGGACCGAGAATTGTCAGTAATCCTGAGCCACCCGCATCGCGATCGAGAATTCCAGTTCCTGTTCGGTCCTCTTCCTTGCAACCAAGAGTTACTACTCCTGTTGTTTCCGACCCACAACGACGAGCACCAATCTACTCAGAGGAACATGCGTATATATCAAGTATTCCGGTTGCTAATAGACCTGCTTCATCGCAATCAAGAGTTGTAAGTGCTCCGCCACCATATTCTTCTCACCCACAAGTTGCAAGCTCTGCTCGATCTACTTCGCTTCAATCACGAGTACCTATCCCTTCGCAGCAACTATCTTTGCAACGAACCACCCCCAATGCTGCTCGACCTGAGTCGCTGCAACCATTAGTGCCTTTTCAAACCAGACAGTCGACACTGCCGTTATCACGAACTCCCACTGCTGATAGATTGACCTCAGTGCAGCCAGACTCTGCTAATATCGCTGAGAATCTTTCATTACGAGTTGCTATTTTGCATCGGCCTTCCTCATCGCGTCAACCTCTCCAAGAAGTCCCAACAAGCACTGCAGGAGGCAGATCGTCAACTAGACGCCCAAATTTAAAGAATGATGGTGCTAGTACAGATCGAGTAGCCGGCGCCATGTCATCAACTAATCGTCGACACATACACAGCAATGCTGTCGACAGATCATCAACTAATCGCCGAAGTACACAGAGCAATGGTACTGGTTCTACTACTCTTTTCAGAAGACGACCAAACCATGCCGACAGCACTGGCAGCATGCATGTCGAATCGGGTTCTCCAGTTAGAGAATATGTCACAGATCCCACGGCTGGACCTAGACAATCTGGCTCCCCTCCCTCTTATTCTGACGTAATTAGTCACTCAAACCAATCGATTACTCCTTATCCACGACGAGAGCTTCAATCTGCTCGAGGTCGCGGACTACCTCGGTCGCCGGGCATGTTTTTTGATCCTTTTTCTCTAATTGAGGATGAGATCAACGATCCTATCCATCCAAACAACGTCAGCATTGAACGGTATGTTCGAAACTTTAGGATTCCAGACTCATATCCAGAGCGCGCACCAGCCCCCAGGTCTAGCCCAGTTGCTGGTCATCATGAAGATCGCGATTCCGGTCTTCATCGTCGATCACGTGGTGAGATTCGTGCAGCAAGAAAAGCCAGAGAAGCTGGAGAGGCTAGAGAAGCCTTCATCATTATGATACTTGATCAAGTTAGGGATACTGATGACTCCGAAATTGATGAGTGCTTTTGCCTAGAACCATACGCTGGTCATTTACATGAAGCTGTTCACATGCCACTTTGTACCCATATATTTGGAAGCAAATGCATTACCGAGTGGTTAATGAAACACAGTACCTGTCCATTGTGCAGAGTAAAAATTTACTTCCCACGTGTGAGGTGAAGTAGTTAAGGTGGATTCTGAACGAAGGAAGAGTGCGATGGAGGAACGGGTTGGTGGAGCTGTGTATGGGATTGATTTTGATGGACTTACTACTGATGGGGGGAGGGGGGATTCGATTGCGATAGGTTGAAGTTTGGGCGGGAAGGATGATTTGCGATGGATTTATAAGATTGATTCTCTCTTAGGGACGCCTTCGAAGAATTCTTTCAGTGGATTCACATGAAATGAATGAATACACAAAAGGGAAATGATGGATAGGCGGAATAACAACATGGACGAATCACGATCTGCACGAATTGCGATATGGAGGAAAATCGGTTAGGGTTTACGATTCACCTCGCCAAGGATAATCGGTTGCTTTACACTCTTGTGTTACGGGGACTTAGGTCATGGAGTTTGGGATTAGCATGTTCAGCAACGCAGGTACCAGTAGTGTACTATGGTGTCATTAAGCTTTTAGTAATAATTTCAGAGTTATTATTCTTGACTAAAGGACTTAAGGAATTACTTTGATAGAGAGAACACAATTTATCTCTGCAAATCAGTTTATAAAGACCTGTGAATTAGACAGTGATTGCAAGTCCGGTATAAGAAAGATCTGTAAGACATGCGCATTCTTTTCTAGTCATGACTATTCTTTATGCTTCAAACAAGACAGTCTGTTCGGCAGATGCATTTAATGAGAGATTATTGTAGTCAATAATTAACCAGTTGAACTAGTGAATAATTCAACCAGTCCGTTTAATTGAATAAACCCAAATTAGCAATTAGTTAATTAAATAATCTCATATTGATAATAAATAGACTAATGGGGTAGATTTATATATAAAATTAAAAATTCTATTATCTTGTATTAAAATAGACTTTAATATCAAGAATTATTATATAATTGTTGTATGATATGAAATAATGTAATAATGTTTCAATATTATCTAATTATGAGTTTCTTGTTTTCGAATAGGAATACTGTGATAGAACAGATGGTTCAGTTCCGCTCACTGGCATATAGACTATATGGGCCTAGATGATTACGTTTATTTTATCTTTCTTTCGTAGCCTAGGGCTTTCGCTCTTCGGCTTTCAGATCATCGCATCATACGATGGCCATCTGCCTCTAGGCCTAGCCTACGAGGGTCCCAAAACTATATATAATCACTTCCCCAAGCCCATATTTATAGCTTTTCACTTGTAGATTCTAAGTATACAATTGCAGTCCTGATTATACCCTTTTGATTATAAATACTTTCAATATTACAATCTTATATTCATCATTTTAGATTATTTAGATTATAATACAAAAGAATCTTTTTTATAAATAATTTTGAAATAGTTCAAAAAGAAATCTTAATATTATTTATTATCAAATTGATTGAATTGCTACTTTGACTACAAGATTATAAGTTCGCTAACCAGTTTAGTATATCTTTATCTTTAACTAATCTGTTAGTTTATATAACGCTAGTTACTATTTGAACTATACTCTCCTAAACTATCAGTTTCCTATCTGGCTCAAACTATTGATTATACTAAACCAAGAACTATAAATAACTTTTTTGTGAGATCTTACAACTATCTAATTCTTTTGCAACTACTTAGCTTTTGTTATTTAGTCTGTATTTAGATGTTGGGTTATAATATTCTATTATATCTTGTCTTCCTAGATCATTCTGATTTATTAGATGTTGCTTCAATAATTAATCTTTACTATTGTATATTTCAATTTCGTACATTAAATCTTTGAGTCATAAATAACTTTCACTATACTTATATCATTATACAATAATTTATAATTTTTGGGGCCTAACTAGGCTATTACTTTATGTAAAGTAATGAATGACCTAGTTAGTCCTTATGGAATTTGCCTGGGGTGACTTTTCATATATTGATTCGACCTGTACACTGTATACAGCCATGGTTACCAACAAGACGACTCACATACATTTCCATGATAGATCATGTCTTACTATAGACGTTGAAGCTGTAGCATGGAATATGCCGTAGTGTAAATGAACCATGTTTCAGTTCATTGTTGCCGTACTCAGGCTGTTCAACATCTTATATATAGTTGTGCTCCCTCCGTCAACCTTTAACTTCCGTGCAACTAAATACATCAAAACCTCAATTCCAGAATATCGGTAATTCTCCATAGTCATCAGCCAGAAACTTACGTTACCCTTAAATTTTAGACAACAAAAAAATCGGAATCATGTTATCAGAAAGTGAGAGCGGATCGACTATTAGAATCATATCTCGCATCGGAAACCAAGTTACTGTCGCTATACCCCCAGGAGAAATATCAATGCAAACTGTTGTGGAAGTTCATGCTTGGGAAGTCCAGCTCAATGCTGATTACTATGCCCAAATTGCTACATCAAACTCCTCTGTGACTTCCGAGATACGCCTGGGAGATGACGTAGAACATATGACAGATTATCCGCTAGTAATTTGGGGCTTTGAAGATGAGGCGGAAGATGAGGGGGAAGATGAGGAGGAAGATGAGGAGAGAGAACTTACAAATCGAGAAGCAGAAGCTATGCGTCATCGTAGACGACGCTTTCTTGTAGCCTTGAGATTTGCACACAACTGGGAAACTAGTAATGGAATCAGACTCGCTGTTCCGAGACAGGGGCTTGAAGAAGCAAGTACCAGTTTGTCGCACTATACTCGGTTCTCAAACGCATTGCGTGATTATCTTGCCGCAAATGAAGACTTCATTTCGGCTCTTGCCTATGATTATAGAAGTGAAGCCGTCGATGCACTCTTAATCCCAGTACCCATTGATGAAACGCAAAGAGAGTCGGAGCCATGTCCTATCTGTCGAGAGATCTATGGTGAAAATACAGAGAATGGCATCTCCCACCAAGCATGTATGCTGCCAGATTGTAGACATGTGTTCGGTAGGGCTTGTATCAATATCTGGCTCGTACAACAGAGCAAAAGCACTTGCCCAATGTGCCGCGCTGAATTGAATTTGGGTATTGACTAAGCGGCATTTGGGGAGGAGAAGTGGAGAGGAGGTAGTGGGTGGATGGGAGATTGGTTACAGCTGTGAATAGGACTCGGGGAGACATTGTATTCGGGAAAAATGATTCTGGGTGTCGTTTACTTTACGAGCTTTGGTGATATTTTGTATTTTAAATGGTGGTTTCTGGTCTTTTGGTGTGATTGGAGGAATTGTTACATTTTCATATAGAGAGCTGAGTGGTTGAGCGAAGTCTTCTGAGAGAATGAATAGGAACAGAGAATAAAAACGTATCAGACAAGTCCAATCTTTGCTATATAGTGAATACTGACCGACAGCCGTATCATCGTATCATTATAATGGAAATACGGTTGGGATTTATAATGGTAAGAAGTAGTACGGTACTGCATCCTACTCTACGAGGAATTTTCTCAATACTACTGATGCCGTATTGAAACTTGGAGTGATAAAGGCGTTGTGGAAATCCTCCATCCTCCATCATTTACAGACTCACCACCGATCTTGCATAAACCACAACAGTTCAGAATCTCTCCACCCTCATACAATTACATCTATTCAACAAGACAAAAACTTTGTCATCGTCGCAATGTCGGATAATATTAGAGTTTCTTCAAGCTCCTTTTCTGGGCCACAAAACGAACAAAATCAAACACAGAATGGCGAAGCTCAACGTCCACAACGGAGTGTTCTAAGAATTCGATTAGGTAATCGTGCTCGACGCGCCAGATTTGATTACGGGAATAATTTGGCCACCATTACTCCCTCATCAGCAAGCGTAGCTCATACCCAGGTTAGCTTTCGACGAAACGCAGAACCACAAACACAGAATGACGAATTTCAAGGTTCTTCTTTGGCGGGAGAGCCTTTTCGAATTGTTCGGTCGGAACTCCGCTCCCAACGTGTCAGATTTGATCTCGAGAATCAGTTAATCACCCCTTCTCGTCAATCATATATTGCACCTCGAGACTTGGGAAACTTTCGGCAAAACGAAGAACAGCTCACACAGATCGACGAAGCTCAAGGATCCTCCATGTCACAAGAGCTTTCACAAGAAGTTCAGTCAGAACTGTCTGCCAGACGCCCCAGATATAGTCGCGAGAGTCGTCCAACCACCATGAATGACGAAACTCAAGGATCTTTTATGGCGCCGCGAGAACTTTCACAGGGAGTGCGATCGGAGTCTTCTTCCCGACACGCAGAATACAATTACCAGGGTAATTTGCCCTCCTTTCTCCGTCTCTCATCAAATGTGCATCGAGACCCAGAAAATATTCGACGAACAATACACACAGTCAGAAATAGGTCTCAGGCAGAATTCCCACTTTCTCCAGTGGGCCGTGTCAGACCGCGCAGAACATTTGCATCACAAACCGAAGAAACTGCGAGGCCTGCAGAACGAGTGAACCAGATGTTGAACAATGAAGAAGAAACTCGTCGCACGATGACCGAAACTCGGGTTCGTCGCGATTACTTTGCTTTTGAGCAGTCTGAACTTCAAAACCAACACAACATCGATATCAGACATGAAATGATCAAAATAATGCTTGTCCCAGCATCTGCCGAAAAATCGGACACCTGCCCCATTTGCCAGGAGGAATACGCTACAGCTTTGGAGGCTCCAGCTCCGATCGAAGAATTGCACCAGTGCCCACATTGCCAAGAGCAGTATATCACAACCCCGGATACTGGAGATGCCCACGACGCATGTGCAATGCCAGGCTGCTCGCATGTTTTCGGCAGATGTTGTATTACACGGTGGTTAAAGAACAAGAATACCTGCCCTATGTGCCGGGCTAAGGTCAGACTTCCATAAGAAAACTTTCGTCTACGAAGAATCGAGATGTGCGGCGGGGGAGTGGTTTGAAAGAGGATTTAGGAAAGACGATGGCGAAAATTTGAAATTGTTATCGACATCAGCGTACAGCATATTCTCACGAATATCCACTACAGCTTCATTACAATTGATTTTCGGAGAACAATTCAACTCTCAGATTACCATTTTATTTCTAGATTTGAGTTGGTTTTGTGGCACGTCGCCAAAAACCAATCGACCAGGGTGGATCGCCTACTTGGCTTTTGATTGGTTGATCAAGCGACGACTGGTTTAGCGACAGCAGGGGAATTTCTGATATAGAGTGGACCGGTGGTCTGATGGATTGGCGGATTGGCGAGTTGGCCGATGAAGGCGGATTGTTATGCGGTGTCCTGTCAATCTAGTTTATGGTTGATGTTTCTTACTTTTTTGGCATTTTCTTTTTAGGAAGATATGTCGCGGCGCCAATTTCACGTGCAGGGTGGTCTTACGTACTTCGCTAGCAACCAGGCAGAAAGTCTCTTGCTTTGCATAATAATGGAGGCTGAGCGAAGCATGTCTTCGGAGAGAACAAATGACACCAATACATAATTTGAACATAAGACTCCCATAAATCGTTGTGAAATGAATGAGTTATCAAACTTCTAATTTGATTTGTAAAATAACCTGTCGATATCTTAACTAATACCTCAGTCTAATTTGACGCTTGAAATTAGTTGAATGAGTATGAGTACCTGAAAATAGATGAAATCGACTAGGTATCTAATTCATAGTCATAATACACCAGCTTAAATGCAGTCCGCCAAATGGCAGGTCAATCCCAGATTTCTTTATTGTATTTGTCATTCATTTTCCCATTGCTTGTAACCCTTTGATGACCTCATAACTATACCAAAATACTCTCAGCCAGCCACCTCCAATCTCTAACGGTCTAACCTCCTTCCAAAAGTTCTACTCCCGCGCCCACGCCCTTTTCACAATAATTTTCATTAGACTCCCTTAATTCTCTCTGTATAAAGGATGACTGATCAAAACTGAGGAGGTGAGCTGAAAGCGAGGTGAGACTAAGTCAAGAAGGAGTATCATAAGAAAACAAAATAAATGTAGGGACTCGAACAATTTAGACGCTTTATCTGCACACGTTTCCATATGCACTACTACTATACGTGAAAACATTTATGCTCTACTTTCCTTAACAGATTAATTGATTCTATCATGGGTGATACTCACAGAGCCTGAAGCTTATACCGGGTATATAGCATTAGGCAACTGATGGGAATGGTATCTTACACATACCCCCTCATCTATCCCCTAGCGACCAGGAAACACTGGTTTATAATCCTGACAATTGATACATACGATACAGGATATAAACCGACACGCATTATCACATAATACTTCAGTAGAAAACTTTTTTCGGTTGGATGGCCAATGCCCGGGAAGCATTACATCTCTATCTATGACACTTTATACTTAAGTACTAATACAATAGTTTCATGCATAAATTACAAAACTCTTATCTCACGATCCTACTTATCCTATTTTCACTGCTATTGATCCAAAGGTTAGAATATAAAGCTAAATATATACAAATCAGATTAATTCAAACAATAGCATTGATTTGAGACTCTATACAGCAACATGGTCGATCATATTTCGGCTACCTTTTTCGCTAATTTAGAGGCCATGCCGCGAATTAATTTACGCTATACAGTTTGTACTTGGATTATGGTACAGTACGGCGCCTTATTGATATCGTAGAGATGCTTTTTTTATAAGTATCGTGAAGCCATCAGTTTTGATCTTCCTATTAGTTCTTTACAACATCATCTACTTTCATTAAACAAGCTCGCAAAGCCCCACGCACATCAAAATCTGTACCAAGACCCCACAAGTTTACCTCTGCGACAACTTTCCTCTGCAAGTAAAAACCTGCGAAAGCTTTTAATCTTATCATAATTTCAAGACTCCAACAAAGCCCATACAATCTTCTTACCCCTTGACGCAATGAGCGCACGTAACTATCTTAGGTTGCGACTTCCCACACAAGACCTCCCAGAAGAACATTTCGATAACCTCGAAGCCGCAAGACTATCGCAACAATCAAGTGGGCCGAATGTGACCACTCCGCCAAGTTCGTTGGCACTTAATATAAATCTCGAGATCTTTTCGCTTAGTGGTAACCTGACGCTTGTGGATCCAAATGTTATGAATTTGAGCCAGACATACATTACCACAGAAGAAGATGAAGCTCCGATTCTTTCCCTTGGCGAACTTCATGACAATCCTCGGTTACATGGAGCAACACGACGCACACTTCTTCGGTATCCAGATGGAAGGGAGAAATTCATATCAGCCCAAGTCATGACCAGCTACCAAGAACGAATCAGATCTATCGGTAAATTGCTTATACCAGTCGCCGCCGAAACACTGGATGGGGATGCGTGCGTCATTTGTAGAGATCCATATGCTGCGACCACCACTCCCAGCAATGTTATTCACGAAGCATCGAAGATGCCGAAGTGTGGACATATTTTCGGTCGAGATTGTATCACTTGTTGGTTAAAGGACAATGACACTTGCCCAATGTGTCGTGATGAAGTGGTGCTTCCCGTTGGATATAAGTTACAGGTCTGGGTAGATTAGTGACTTAAATTAAGGAGCATGAATTGTCTTGAAAGCTCTGAGTTCAGACATTGGGAGGGGCCAGGAGCAATTTTCAGGTATCTAGGCAGAAGGCTAGAGCTACTTAGGCGAGTCAGAGAGAAACGCATGGATTGAAAAATGTCGATATCATGAAGGAACAATGGCCGAGGCGTTTTATTTTCTTATTGGGGGATATCTCTGGGGGTCACCGTAAAGTGTAAGGTTTTCGCACTCACTGCACTCGCTTATGATAGGGGAAGTCTGATTTTAGGTTTCACGAGCGTGAGTCGCGGAGGACAAATATATAGGAATAATTAAACATATTTCTATGACCCAAACAATTGACTGGCTGAAAAACCATAGGACTTTTTGTAAGGACCTCGAAACAAGAGATTTTACAAAAATTCTGATCATTCGACCAGCCAGCCCTTCATTTGGCCAGAGAAAAAGCAGAGTATCATAATTTTTCATACTATATCTTTAGTTGTAAAGAGTGACCTTAGAGCTATACTGGCCAAGCTATGGTTTGACAGTCCAATTAATCTGGAAAAGCAATGGATTCGTAGAGTTCAAGTCAATTATTATTAGCTAGTTAGTGAAAGTAGCCTGATTGGTAAATCAAAGAAGCCTTTCCGTTTTATGAGAAATTATTTGGTATCATGACCCAAGAACCTTCACAGTGTTTTACTTGATACATAGCTAGATTTTTACTGTTTTCCACATATCATTTGGCTATAATCATATGCAGATTACGCACATGCGCCATAGAGCTATTACGAATATCCGCCTCATTCCGTGACAAAGCAATTATAATTTCTCAAGAGCGCCTCCATCGCCTCCAACCCCACTGTCAGTTACCTGGTGACCTTTTGCCGTATCTCTTCGGTGGGCTCTGGAGCCAGAATGCTGTGGACCAATGAAAGGGTTATTGAAGAAGGGTTGATTGAGTTGAGATAAATCGGAAAGTGTCCATACACTAATGATAATATGTAATAATGCTTGCAGATCTTAATCAGATCCTCCGAATTAAACTTTGCAGCACGATGATTTTTAGTCTACGTACGGCATCAGCTCTTACCGAATGACTGGTTTCATTGCGATATCTGTGAGGGTCAAATTTCATATCTGGTACGGTGTCGTATACAGTATGCCGTATAAATCGCGCTGAAGATATTCGTTGTTCACATAAAAGCACTGGCTATATAGCAAAAATGGTATTGTATCTACTTACATCTTACAATAGTTGAATCTCATCCTCTACCCACCAATCATCTATGATACATACTCTACCACTGAGCATTAACAACTACATTCCGATTACACCAATAAGTTTTATTTTAAGCGAAAATACTTCTCTATCAATAGCTTCTGTATCATCTCAGTGCAAGATAAATGCTCATCGATAATATCTTTATTTTGTTCTTCCTAACACTACTAAAGAACACTCGTCATTATGCCATTACTCAATCGCATTCGCGAGAGTTTCAGAGCTCTTGCTATTAGCGGACACCGAGACACTGACGAGCGCAATAACATCGACAATGTAGAATCTTGTTTGGAAGAAATACCAGAAGAAACACTTGCATCTTCTGGTCACGCTGTTTCATCTGACGAGCGCATATCCGGGGAAACTGACACATTATCCTTCACTATCCAACAGTCAAGGTATTATGAACATCATAGCAATACTGAAGTCACAGAGGATGCTCGTTTCGACACAAGACCCGACAATCCAGATTTCGAAGATGTCTACGCCAATGATCGGTCTTCACCTAATCTCCCAGAGCCTCTACCTGAGTTACCCGAAGGCCTAACCCCATACTTACAGCATATTGGGGGTATCAGGCTGATCCACCCTCAGTATCTCCCACATGATTATCCTCACCGCCGGGTCCATGTTTACGGAAGGATGTTCCTCATTGATGTTCCAAATCTTGCTTTTGAGGACATCGCTAGGGAAACTGCAATTGAGCGGGCTCTCGTTCCCACAGCTGATATGGAGAATGATTCATGTGCGATTTGTCAAGACCCATATGATTTGGAAACACATCAACCTGTCAAAGTCCCTGTTTGTGGTCATATATTGGGTAAAGCATGCATCATGAGATGGTTGGAGAAGGTTTCGGCCAACATGACTTGTCCAATGTGCAGGAAGATTGTCGAGATTCCTCCAGTTCACATGAGCACGCCGCATATGAGATCGATGGGACAGGAACCAGGGAACTTGATCTAGGGATTAATGAAAGCAATTAGAGCGGGTGGCAGGGAACATTTGACTGGGGGTTCAGCTCGTGTAGGGGAGTATGATTGATGCATATTTGAGACGAAAGGGAGAAACTTGGGAGTTGCCAAAGGGTGCACTGAAATTATATCTCTTGAATTTTCTTCCTGCGGTGTTTGAGTAGCAATTTCGTGATGATGTAGAATAAATATGTACAGCTGAGCTTAGTGTAGCGCATTTCTTTGGTGTTTATATTGGGGTTGATCCTGCTTGTACTTTGGGAGGATGTAGAGATGTAAGTTTTCGAAAGAAATTGTAAAGAAGAAAATGGGAGAAAAACGAAACAAATACGGAGTAATGTTTCACAGATCAACTTGATATTATGTGTGAACAATAAAATGATAAGTGCTGATTGTGAGGTCCGCTGATCTGAAGTCTAAATTGAAGGGTTTACAGAGATGAAATGAGCATGGCAAGAACAACGCAGACTGTCCAATTTCTTTTATCTCCATTGTAACTTCCGATTGGGTCAGCATTATCTCATTATTTTCCGAACAGTAAGATATCTTTGTCGTAATGAGAAAAGTGTATAAAAGAATGTTCGAATCCTTATGTATCAGCTACATGCTTAAGCGTTTGTATTTATGGACCACAGCTAAGGATTAGGATCATGTGATAAATTACATACTGAAACTTGGATGATAGAGCTATACTTCTGGATACTCCATCTTAAGCTGATGAGCTTTCCAGAGTTCAAAATCATTACCTTCATTGCAGCTATGACCTGAAGCCCGGAGTGGTGATCTGTCACTATGTTTTGTGGATATTTTATGTTAGTACTTCTAGCTGGGAAGGTACAGACCACGAGAGACAATGGCTTCTGTCACAGGATAGTAAGCGGGTTATCCCAACTGCATCACTCCTGCTTGCATATCAACAGGTAAGTGTTGACGCTACTACACATATGAAAAGTCCTATAGTACATACAAACTCTTATATATAGCATGCCTCAGCTTATGATACAAGCTTATGTTAAAGATAAAGTACACCGAACTCCTTTTCCAAAAAAAAAAACATGTAATTAATTTTTGTTTTAGAAATTCCAATGGTTCCCAAATGACAATTCATCTCAAGCGCCTTCAATTTTTAAACTACATTCTCAACTATGTCCGGTATCGTTCCTAGCCCTGCGACTTGCTTTGCCCGCCCGGCTCTTTTGGCTCTTTCAGTGACACTGATTGTGTCGCTCCTTGCGCTGTGAGAGATATTGGTAGATAGTCTAAAAAAGTGACGAGACAATGTCAGTGAACTTACATCAGCCTCGACATGACTAGATGGTTGAGTAGGCTTGGCCTTTGCTGTCTTTGCTGCCTTTGTTGCGCGTATAAGGGCAGAACGATTCAAAGGTTCGTTTACTACCGGTGGCTCTACCCAGGCTCTGCGAGGAGGTGCTTCGACTCGCATCCTATCTACCAGTGGGTTAGCTAAAGATTTGATTATAGAATTGGTCGGGGGACATACCAACTATGGACGATTCTGATAGTTTGTCTACCGTGGGTCCATTGGGGTCGATCAATTGATCCTTTCTAAGCCCATCTTTGATATACGTCTCAATTCGGATACGGCGCTCATAGTTTTGGATGAAAAGATTAAGTCCCTTCAAGATTTCCTGCTCATACATACATTGGTCACCTATATCTAATCTAAAATGAAGGTAAAACTCACATCACCGTAATACACCACTGCTCCAGAGTAATCACTCCCTTAGACGTGGACAATCACTTGCGATTCACCCCCTGGAGTTTGACTATACAAGGAGTAATACACAAGAAATTGTTCAAACCTATGAAGATTAGGGCCGCTCAAAACATGTTTTTGAACGACGAGGTATTCTATGCCGTCCACCACTTCCTTATAGAAGGGTGAGTTCAACTTGGTCCTTGTATCCATCCTGACGGATGAATGAGTTCTTTGTGGATAATGTGTACTTAATTGAAACTTTGGGTATGCTATAGAGAGCGTGAGTTTTGATAAAAAGATCTGTTGTTTGGAAGCTTGAGAAGCAGGGAAGGTTATTTTGGGAACAATTCTCTCGCAGTATAAATGAGAATTATCTCAAGCTACTTCGGAAGTAGCAATTCAATGTCTATCAATAGAATAGTTGGCTTTTAACTTTCCTGAAGCTGGCTTGCCATTCTTATTTAGTCTTAGACAGCCGCAGCGTCATGTTTAGACTTATGACACCGGGTATTTCTTGAAAATCATACAAAGTGACTCGTCGTGCGACATATGACGATTCATGTCATGTACTAGACAAATTGCCTTGAAGTTTCTCAGGCCTATCGGGTCACGGGACTACGCGCCTTCCTCGACGTAGATCATCATCAATATACTTTTCCAGCAAGTTATTCAGCCCTCCCATTGCTATCAAAGTATGCAAGGGTCTACAGATAATGCTACTTCCGATGATAAAGACCTTCAAGGTTCCGCCTACTTCTAAGACCTCAAACCTCAGTCCTACACGGCAGTATTAAACCATGGCTACTTGACCCTACACCAGGGAGATAGCTCGCTCTCGCGATATGCACCCTTGAATTTCATTACTTACCATCCTGATCAGCAACTAGGAATTTCCCTTTATATCTTCATCGACATCACAAATTATACACAATGGTTTTCTTGTGTCTGAATGCATCTCTTAAAATTTTCGGCGAAATGCCAACCGAGATCGCATGAAGCACCACCTAGCCTCCTCCACGACCTCGAACTCCCGCAACGCGACGTATCTAACACGGCACACTGTTTGTGTGGGGAAGTAGTGCCAATCAAGTCAACTCGTAATACAATACCTATGGCCCACCACCTGCAATTCACTACCCGATTACGTTCAGAGTAATCCTCCGTGATTTTGGGGAGTTGGCTGCGTTAAAATGTGTTGTGTCTACGGTCTCGAGATTTCTGACATCGATTGTTGGATCTGGGTTTATCTGCAAGAGATTCCTTGACGTGCCGCTATGTGCTGATGCGAGAGCGTACTTGCTCTCGAAATTCTCTTCGTGGCTCTCGTTTTCCCCATGTGGACCGTACGCGATCAAACGAACGGGATATTTAGCGGCGATAAGATGAAGAAGTCGAGATTTTCATCCGAAGGTTCAAATTTGCGAGTAGAGTACGATTTCAACTTCAACCGCCGTATCCATGTTGATGTTAAGCGAAGAAGAGGAAAACCACGCAGCCTACCTACTTAAGAGACTCAACTCAGCTTTCCGACATCTTCTCAACTTGCGAACTTACATACATCCATAACTTCAAAAGTTTCCCAATTCTATCTCCAATAACAAGGTCAAATTTCCCATAACAACAACCCCAAACTTTCCACAACCACACCTTCGAAGATTTTACAAGAACCTCCTCAACATCTTCAACTTTACTACTACGATCTAATCATGGCACGAATGTTCGCACCAATAGTTCGTTACAACGACGCCCAATGGCGCGCATTGAAGACTAGTACGTTCTGATATTTCTGATATAAAGATTATCCATCTAACACAGCACAGAAGCCAGAAACGGGCACCGTTCTCTCAGACCCGAAGATATCGAAATCATCAATGAGGTTGTTAGGTGTTATAATGCTATTGGTATGTCCGCCAATTCATCCAATCATTCGTTGCACTTCTGTCGCAAATGTCCTCTTTTTTTCTATCCTGCTTCCTAGATCAAAAAGCGAGCTTGACATAAGAGCTAATGGTGCGAAATAATAGTCGACGGAACAGACCCCACACCTCTTCCCCGATTCGAGAAATTCATCAAAATGGACGAGAAACAAGTTGTGAAATTCTTCCTTTGGGGTACTAGTACGTATCATTCCCTTTCCTTTGTAACAATGCCCCCAATCACTCCCATTATTTCATTCCTCCACCACCCACCACCCACTTTCCCCAAGAGTCCGACTTCACATCCAGTCTTCATCTAACCCAAATCCAGTTCAAAAGTACGGTAGCATATTTAACCTAATCCACACCTTCTACCTCCCCATACGCCGCCCCGACGGTCGCGGAGGCAAACACCAGCAACAAGCAGACTTGAAGACTAGACCGCGGAGAGATTCGACGGGGAACACAAATGGGTTTGTGAGGAGACCCGAGAGAAAGATTGTGTATGATGTCGAGGACGATATGGAGAATGATGGTATGGATGTTGATGGGGTGAATGGAAGCTTGAGTGGGGAGGAAAATGGTGGGAAAAATGGGAAGAAACGTGGAGGTTTCAAGTCAAGAGTCAGTGATGGATTTGTGAGGAGAAGTGAGAGAAGAGTTGGAGGTGCTGTTGAAAAGGAGAAGATTGGCGGTACGGAGGTAAGTAATGACGGCGCGAACGGAGACGAGGGCAAAGTTATGGACAGTGGAAGCTCGATGCGATTGAGCGATTCGGGTCTTGGTGATGATAAAGCCAGTGATGCTTCTGCTGCGATCAGTACGAACGGCACTCACATCTCGCCATTCCTTTCGAGCATTACTTACTTGTCGCCATTCCTCCCCGCCAATCCAAACTACATATCTCCATATGCTAGCACTCCCAGCGCGGAAGATGGGGCCGACGTACCGTTAAAGTCAATAGAGATGGATTTGCAGGACCAGGCTGATTTAATTATGGATGGTTAGTGTTGAGGGAAAGCAGAGTTCATACATTGATAAGGCGAAAGGCATCTGAGTCATCAGGACAAAATATCAGAACAAGGGGACATTAAAGGCAAACAGAGAGAGAGAGAGAGAGAGAGAGAGAGAGAGTAGTTACTG
>KI628636.1:46058-98625 GCA_000503235.1 Sclerotinia borealis F-4128 | reverse complement strand
AGAGAGAGAGAGAGAGTTACTGCTAGCATTTCAGCGAAGATATCCGAGGAGCATAGCGAGGGATATACAACGAGTTCAGGGTATAAAGTAAAGCGTTTATCATAGCTACATATTCTGAGATAGATAGTATTGAATATTAATCGTATTTCACTCACTTCCACTTTCCTTAACTCTCCACAAAGAACCCCGAAATGCAAAATCAAACTGACAAAGACAAGAGATAGAAGTCTCGGTCACTAATAGATGAAATAATCCTTTCAACTAAGCTTTAGATTGAGAAAGAACATATAAACGTATGATTGTGTTTAATCATCTTTTCATGAGGGCGTCATGCTATAGACAGAACTCTAGGTAGATAGTTAACCATTGCATTACGCTATGGATATATTTCCTAGTAGACCCATCTTATCGCCGAAAGAAATGCTACAGGCTTGCGGATAGGTAATTGTATTTTTTTTTAATATGAGGGATCTTGGGTGACTTTAGCCTCTCACAAAATCGAAAGGATTGAAGGCGAAGAAAAATGCGCTCTCATATTGCTCTTAGACAGAAGAAGGTTCGCAGAGGGGAGTCAGGAGACCTGAATGATTCTCGGTTACTGCACAACCACAACATAACCGCTTTGTAAGGTACCGTGGTATTTAGACACTCGACGCAACCATACTTCTTACACACTGGACCGCTGAAACCATTTTGATAGACCACCTAGGGGACCGAGTGCTGTATAAAGCAACGCAGAAGACAAGAGCTGCAATTAATATCCTTAAGATATCGACGGAAACTCCCTAATTCATTCCGGTCTGCAGCTTCTAAGAAAAAAAGACGATAGAGGTATCCGATATATTTCAACGGCATTAGGATGGATACGACAGGGATAGATTACCTGACAACATGCAATCAGCAATCATTCCACGCAGCGACATGTGGCGATCCCAGTCCGCAAGAGCTTATACCAGCCCAAGAAACCAGTAGAACTTTGCAATTGAGCGAGCAATCAGCTTCGCACCTGTGTTTAGAGTGATAAAGAATTTCTGTATGAGGTTCAAAAGGACCACTGGGATGGGATATTTATACCACAGCATTCTGTATTATGCGAAATAGGCTTATGTACTAGGCATGATATAATACTACTCGAGTGCTGTACAAGTACAAACTTAAGTAATAGACAAACAATTACATAAAACAACTTTAACCAAGCACGACAAAGTCGACCTTACGCAGAATCATATTGCAAATATCACAAATATCACTATTTAAAACCAACCTAGACCAAACACCAGACCATCAAGAAACACTATAGACCATGCTCATCTGGAGGAAATGGTCTACAATACATCCATCCCAACAACCAGACCAGTCAAGACAAATGTCATACTCAGCTGATCACACTAAATAACAACCCTCAGTACATACTCGAGTAGACCCAAGAAATCTCAAGACCTCGTCAAAAGCAGATGTTATTTGCATAATTGATCGATTTGACAGCAAGCAAGCAATGAGTATGTTACAGCGACAAAATCGGAGATTGAGAAACGAGGAGAGAGAAGAGGGAAGAGTGAAAGGCAGCAAGAAAGCAAAACCGATGGATGGGTCCCAGCTTCGAGATTGTTAAATGGGGTTTATTTGAAGGGGAGATAATTCAGAGGCACCAGAACGATTGACCTTGAGTCGAATATGCTTGACATATTCCGTGACTTGTTTTGGAGAATTTTGAAAGCAGATGCATGATATGTTCATAAAACAAGAACGCAAAGGTAGTGGGATTTTTGAGTACAGTTTTCAATCGCAGGAGAGCAGTATATCACCAGGCCGAACTCGGCATCACGTCAAAATCATGTTGTAATTATAGATTTGTGTACAAAAAGTTTCATGCGCTTTGATATCTAAGTCATATAATATTTGGGTCCCCCTGAACCTTCCGGAACACTCCAATTGATATCCTGATCTGGAATCTTAATATCACAAGTTTTACAATGAATGCAACTAGAGAAGAGTTAGCAACGAACTCAATACATGAAGAGAAAAGAACAAACTTACTTTTGCGCATTGATTTGAAACCTCACCCCAATATCTTTCGTTGGATCCTCAACATATTCATACACACCAGCCGGACAGAATCTATTCTCAATACCCTTGTATTTGGGGTACGCCACCTCTGCATGCTTATCCAAATCCTTGACCTGCAAATGAACTGGTTGATCCTCCTCGTGATTCGTGCCTGTACGGCTAACACTAGTCAAGATATCAAACGAAATCTTTCCATCAGGTTTTTCGTATTCAATCTTCGGACATTGATCGGCAAGTTTAGTAGCTGCGGCATCCGTAGATTTATGACTCAACGTCCATGGAACTTTACCCTTGAGAATAAAGGCTTCGAGTCCGGAGTACATAATACCACCATATAGCTTCAAAGGAGAATGGAATGATGGTCGCATATTTCGGACTGCTTTTAGCTCTTTCCAGATGGATGATTTCCGTAGTAAGTCCTCGTAATCGTATAGGAAAACAGAACCCTCATCAGTCTTCTGTAACGCAGTCCATGTTGCTTCTGCGGCGAGCATTCCGGATTTCATGGCTGTATGAATACCCTTGATCTTTGGTACGTTGAGAAACCCAGCAGTATCACCAATCAAGGCTCCACCAGGAAACGCACATTTGGGTATCGATTGGAAACCTCCTTCGTTGAGGGCTCGAGCTCCGTACGATATGCATTTGCCGCCTTCCAGAACGTCCTTGTAAAGAGCATGATGCTTCATCTTTTGGAACTCTTGATATGGTGACATCCAAGGATTTGGATAATCAAGACCAACGACAAGTCCGATACTGACTAGGTTGTCACCAAAGTGATACATCCACCCACCACCATAAGTGTCTGCAGCGAGAGGATAGCCCAGGGAGTGAACAACTTCGCCCTTCTTAAACTTTTCCGGTTGAATTTCCCACACCTCTTTGATGCCAAGACCATAAGTTTGGGGTTGACTATCTCTGCGGAGATCGAATTTCTTGATAACTTGCTTCGTAAGACTTCCATGGCAACCTTCCGCAAATAGAGTAATTCTTGAATTAAATTCCATTCCTCTTTCGAAACTATCCTTGGGCTTGCCACTTCGAGAGATACCTAAATCATTGGTGGCGACACCTTTAACAGACCCGTCCGGCCTGTATAATACTTCTGCTCCTGCGAATCCAGGGTATACTTCAACCCCAACCTCCTCTGCTCTATCCCCAAGCCATTTTGTAAATTGATTAAGACTGATGATATAATTGCCGTGATTATTCATCTGCGGCGGGGCAGGTATTGGAATCGAACTACCCTTCGTGAGGAATCGCATCTTGTCGCCTGAGACTGGAGTAACATTTTCAAATCTATTCTCATTGTCTTCCGCGAGCCAATCCGGAAACAATTCGTTGACAGCCGTAGGTTCAATGACCGCCCCAGAAAGTATATGCGCCCCAATCTCACTCCCCTTCTCCAAAAGTATCACTCGAAAATCTTCATTTCCCGCTTTATTTGCAAGTTGTTTTAATCGAATGGCAGCACTTAATCCAGAAGGTCCTGGTGATGTGTTAGTAAAATCCCTCGGTATGTAATAATATTCTTACCTCCTCCAACTATACATACATCGACCTCATCGGACTCCCTCTCCACCGATTTTGGATCAATATCATCCTTCACATCTGCCAATCGACGGGGAATTGTAAGGGAGAAAGCACGTCGTTGACCAGCGATTGGTGATGAGGCAATGCGGGGATGTATGAAGTAGGATTGCTGAAGCATTCGCGGACATTGAGTCGCTATCCTGGAAGCATTTTGTCGGGCGACGTTACGCTGCAGACATGCCGTGACAGCCCTTGAAGAAAACATAATTATTGTCACCTCATATCAATTGATGATGGGTTTATTTAATTTAAAAAGCAATAATTTGCCTCTTGACTCAGAAATGCGGCCAGATTTCGGGAAATTCTGCAAAGCTTCTTGTCTCGGTAATAAAACGGGAACCCGGGCCAATCAGGTGTCACCCGAATGAAAGCCATTTTCGATTTGAATGCGAATGCAGGAAATTGATCAACAAACCATCAAATATCATCACGAAAGCGACAACATGTTTTCGTTATAAGAGTCAGGTACCGGATATGAATATCGTTCCTATTTGGAGAGAAATGTTTGGTAATCTGGATGAATCTGCTGGCCGACCGATGTGGAAAGACTACAACGCTACCTACTGGGGACAAAACAAATGTTCTCTCTCTATCCGTCGGAAACCAGCCAGCGGAGTTGCAAACGGGTCCATCCCATCACTGCCTGCCATCAGTAATCAAATCATCTCCGCTATCAAGAGCATTCCCCATACTTTGGCTGGGTGCATCAATTATGCCAAGACTACCGCACCGGTAAAGGGCTTGGCCAGTACCGGTACTCAGTACTGATGTTCTTCTTTGCATTCTTTTAACCCGTCGATAGTGAACTACCGAAAAAGTCGTGATAATAAGGGGCTATTTAAAATAAATCATTGTTTTGATCAATAATTTCTCTTTTCATTTTGCCCATCTAATCATTTAATCGTTCAAGCCTCAGAATTTGTGATCCAGAGGAGGTCAATTGGGCGGAGACACAGTTTGCCACTGTCAGTTTGACAGATCAAGGAAACCATCAGACTTCCTCACAAATTCGGCGATCATAATTATGATCTTCCAAACCGAACACGTAATGTGTTCAAGTAAGACTACCATTCGTCTGAGCACCTGCCAAAGATCCATGCCAAGGAGTGTTTCCCCTATCCAACACTTGGGACGAAGCTTTTTCGTTGATCGGATGGATGACAAGTGAGTGAATTTGATACTGTTGATATCTCTCGAAATAGAACATTTGATACTGTACTACTGTCACAATTCTAGGTTTGTACACGGTATCGTCTTTTTCCGATAATTGTTTTTGGGGTTGGCCTGTCTTACAAGCATTTTGACGCTTCCCCATCGTTTGAGAGTTGTAGCCGGTTTAATCGACGGTTTGAGCCCCCTGTTTTGAATAACCGAGTTCGAGACTACCCCTATTCGGTACGCGTATGTATCCACGTCGTCTTTCATTCCACTATCAGAAAAGATTCATAGATCAGTTTCGATGACGCACCGCATCCGAGACAATTGATGCTTAAGAAGCTTATATTTTGTCTTGAACTATACTTCAGACCCAGGTACCCCTGAAAGCTCGTGTAGATCCTTCCCCGTTCCCCGTGGGCGTAGAAACCGGAGAAATCCATATCTTTTTATAGAACAAGGTTTCTATCGGACAATATTTGCTAGTTGGTTTCTGCTTTCTAATTGTGGCGCCTTTCATGGTTCTTGCTTGGGAATCGATACCGGATGGGGTATGATGTATAGATTGACAGAATACTTTTCGAGAGATAAACTTCCGATAAAGTGACGATCAGACAGTGTAAGCATGAGCTTGTTTTTTTCTCTATATGTCATCCCAAGGTTTCAAGTGTAAAGGTTTCTACTGGGGCCTAGATCCAAGTCTATCTTCAATCATAGCTTTTGAATCTGGGAATAAAAGACTCAAGAAGCCTCATGATTTGGATATTCATTCCACATCAGCACTTCACTTCTTTGTGTTTAGTTCATTTTCCTTACGAATTCCAATCTTTCAAGAGGTCTGTTGACCTCATTCTACCCAGACATGGAACCTTACTAATATTCTATAGCTGTGCTCTCTTAATTCATTACTTTCGCTATAGATATCGATAGCTCGACGCTTATCATCACACATCTTTCATCATGAAGAACTTCGGATCCATCTTGGCATTCATTGCCATTTCTGCCACACTCGTCTCTACTCGTGCTCTATCAGGAAGCGAGAGTGGTCTCATTGCTAGAGCACCAGTTCCAAATGGTTAGCCAAGAGCACCTTACAGAAAACAAACATAACTAACGAAATCAGTATTGGAGTTCTATTCTCGATCACCAAAAAATAAGCAAAACAAGGACGCCGCTTCTGGTGCTGATACTGCTGGTTGGTTTATCTTTTTCCATCTCATCTTTTCGATAATACTGACTTCTTACAGCAAATGCAACACAAGCTGATGCCGCTACAAACAAAAAGAAGGCAAAGGGTACTGGAGCTGTCGGTGCCAACGCCGCTGCTGCGACTGGGACCGGTAAGAAGGGCAAGGGCGACAAGGTTTGTTTTAACATAGACTTATTTCTGCCATCTCACAATACTGACTTATCCTAGGGAGGCGAAAAAGGCACCGGAGGAGACGCCGCTGCATCTACCGGAACAGCCTCAACTGGAGCGAAAGGCAATGGTGATGCTTCGGCCCAAGCGGGCACCGCAGATAAATCTCCTGCCGCTCAAATCGAAGCCGAGCTGAGCTCGCTCGGTCTCCGAGATCTCCCTATTCTCGATTCAAGAAAGAAACATAAGAACGGCACTGCTGCTGCAACTGGTGATGCTGCTGCAGCTGGTGATGCAGCTGGTGATGCTGCTGCAGCTGCTGGTGGTGCTGCTGCAACTGGTGATGCTGATGCTGCTACGGCTGAGAAGGCGGGAAAGAAGGGAAAGCATGATAAGGGAGCTGATAAGGCTGCTGGAGCTGCGACTAGTGTGGCTACTGCTGATGCTGCTGATGCTGCTGCAGCTGGTGACGCTGCTGATGCTAATAAGGCTGCTCCGGCTGAGAAGGCGGGAAAGAAGGGAAAGAATGATAAGGGAGCTGATAAGGCTGCTGGAGCTGCGACTAGTGTGGCTACTGCTGATGCTGCTGATGCTGCTGCAGCTGGTGACGCTGCTGCAACTGGTGATGCTGCTGATGCTAATAAGGCTGCTCCGGCTGAGAAGGCGGGAAAGAAGGGAAAGAATGATAAGGGAGCTGATAAGGCTGCTGGAGCTGCGACTAGTGTGGCTACTGCTGATGCTGCTGATGCTGCTGATGCTAATAAGGCTGCTCCGGCTGAGAAGGCGGGAAAGAAGGGAAAGAATGATAAGGGAGCTGATAAGGCTACTGCAGCTGCGACTAGTGCGGCTACTGCTGCTGCTGCCGCTGCGACTGTTTGATCGCGCTATTCTATAGTTAGTATCTGTGTGGTCGAGGTTTGCGTTGGTTTGGTCTAATGTGGATTGGGATGTAGTATGGGATTGGATTAGATGGTCTGAAATCTGTCAACTGGATTGATGGTCCAGATGGATGAAATAGATGATCGGGGCAGAGTCAAGGTCTAAGGAGTAAGGGTTTAATATCTCAAGTTGAGTCTTTGTATAAGTTCGATCTTTTGAATGAATTAAATCGAATTTTTCAAAATGAAACTTTCAAACAAATTAAAAGCACTCAAACGATATTGAGTTTCCGAAAGAATACATGATTGATATTTGCAAAGTGTTTTGTCTAAAAAGTCTCCGAATATGTTTGCCATACCTATCATTACACAAGTCATACAATCATGAACTGAGAATTAATATCTCCATCCCGCTTGAACCAGGATATTTTCAACATCGAGAATTAACTGAACAATACACCAATCTTCCCTAAACCTGTCCCAAACCATCTATTACTGATTAAGAGTTTATACTTGAGACAGGGAAGGGATTCGGGCTGTGGTGGTGGTATATTTCTACTACATAGCTCGGTATATAAACCATAGCTCCCCGTTTTTCATACAAAAAAAAAGCACAAAGACGGAAAAACAAAGTACCGAATGGGACTTTCGCAGCTGCAAGCTTACGATACATTTCGATCGTGCTTCAAATAGGATCAGAACCATGAAGTGATGGTTCATGAGCTGGATTGTGTTCTCTTCCCTTCACATATATTGATTATTGGTAACTTCCATTTTACCGCCACCTAAATTCTCATGGTCGTCCCCAGCATTGGAGATTAGATATTTGGTGGGGACTGCAGAATATCAGATGAAACTTCCCGTGTCAGAATTTTCAGTGTAGCTCACGACACAAGCAGGAACTCCCTGGCGTCCATCTGCCCAGACAGAGACCATTCACCTTCAAATCACGCCTAATTTTGTTGGTTCCAAGCAATGCTCTACAAATTATGCTCAACTCATAAGCTCGCTCTTATAGACAAGTATGACGAATTCTGCAGGTATCTAAACATTTTCATCCCTATTTTTTGCTCAGATAACGACATTCACTGCGAGCACTGTGATGCAACGAGCATCATGTATAATAGATCTTACACACACCTTCATGAAACCACCAACTAGAACTTACAGACTATCAAAAAACAACATCAAGTGCCTTACAAATAATCAACATGTTTGAGATTCAATTTGCGTTGAAGTGTAATGTATATAGGCTCCAAAGCCCATACTAGGTGATCGGAAAATCCCCGAAACTAAAGTGTTTTTATGTTGTATACAACACCGACAGCAAATATCGGATCTGATAGAACTATCACTGTCGCAAAACCCCCATATCCGCCATCTCGTCTTCACTCCTCAGCCAGAACTTCCCACCACTAAACATATATCAAGAACGGACAGCCGAAGGAGTTTAGTCCAACCCTCTAACTAGTGGTGATCCTTTAATATGTCACGATCCATTCCACGAACCATTGGTGTAAGTTGCTGAGAGCCTTGCTCTGATAGTACGTTCTCCCTTTTTAAGTAAATCGACTTCAAAAATTGCGCCAATGATCCACCCCACGTGGGGCTATCTGTTTTTTAACCTTTGGCCCTCTCTTCTCAATTATTGCTCATGTGTAACTAATATTAACATCCAGCCCGAATCTTTGTCTTTCAATCAACAGGTTCCCGGTGGCCTCAAGCTTTCTATAAATATCTTACTGTGCACTGCCCTTGTACGGTATAATACCTGACCAGCGTACTTCGATCAAGAGGTAAAAGGCCCAGCTTAGTATAATTCTATAGACACTTCTTTGCTAAGTCGAAGGAAACTCTCATTTAGAAAAGGAGTCAATTGCGAGAACGTGTTAGTACTGGTTCCAACGGACCGTGACAACAATTGGCGATCAATGTCCCCAAAGAGGGTCACTGTCAGTTTCCTTGTAATACGTGATTACGATCGTTTTATCTTTGTTTATCATCATCGTTTACTGAAGAGATGACTACCTAGTATGCCCATACTACACCGAAACATCGAGCGGAAACCACTGGAGTCAAATTAGGGTATTGCATAATACCCAATTGTAGGGTGGATAGGGTGGATCTTGTTTATGGATGAAGAAGCGAGCGGCATGGAGATATTGTGAAACATAGTTTTCTCACTGGAGCATCCTTAGATGATGAATGAGCGCTGATTTCTAACGAGAAGTTGTCTCTAGCCTCCTCTCGTCTCACATATTTTCAAACTTTTTCTTTTATGCTATGCTATATTCATTGATAATTTAGATTTCCTGCACAACATACCTCTGCAGTTATGCATAAACTGAATCTTTCGTCTTTATCTCGTGTCGACATCATAGAGGATACCGCGATGGAATTAGACACTGTAGGACTTGTTTGTTTCTACCCACTACTCTTACATCACCCACCGGATCAGTCTCATATTACAACGATACGGTATCCTCTCCCTCAGCTGGTGTTTCTTCTCACCGGTAAACGTAACAGACTCTCATCTCATCCTATATTACTATTATCGCCGTCGCAGACATGAATATTTATCGCCACATGACATCATATAATCTTACGGTCCGTCCTGGAGCGACTCACAAATCCTACGCTTTGCGCCACTTAGAACACATTTTGACTTCGCCCAAAAAGCCATGGGTGGGATAGGCATGATTTGTGGCTATTTTTTTGGCTCACCTCACGGTGGCACAAGAACCCCCTTTTAAGCATCTCAATATTCCGCTGCACATTCCCAGCCCTATCATGGTACCGAATTATCCTCTTCACCTATCAACCTACCCGCCATATCCACCACTTAATAATCCTTCACTCCGGCCCCTCAACCTCAAAAAGTTTTCCCTGGCCTTACGATAAGATGTTCCTAATCGGACAATAAACTCCCCTATTGCGTTTGAGGCAGTGCTCTACACGCTGTTATGAGGGCGAGGATTCTTCATACAATTCGGAGTTTGTTTGGAATATCTTATTTACACACTTTTTATAGTCTGGGTCGAGATTATGAATTAGTCTCATCTAACACAATTATGTGAAATCGTTCAACTGCTATCGACAAAACTTGAATAGTATCGAATGTGAACCGAAAGTGCTGGCTGTCTTTATAGACATCTGTATATGTACACTGTTGTTCTATTTACGTTTAAAATATCGTATTTATATTTGTAATATCGGGAATGCCCTTCATTATCCGGAATCCCTTTCCGACTATTATTGGAGTCCCGGACATCGAACGATGGTCCAATATACCACTTACATCTACACGAATTGGCATACTCAACGCATTTGGCAAGGTCTAATACACCCCTCGAGCTCATGAAGGTTGAAGAAGGCCGCGAGAGGCTACCATGTGCTGACATTGAATATGTAAGATATGATGTGGGAGGAAGAGATTCAAGATCTTATAGCAACACCTGGCAGGAAATTATCTTAGATTTCCCTTATGTTTCTGTAATTCACTTTCGGGTTAGAACGAAGATCCATTAGCTAATTTGTTGCATCACAACTCCACACAATCCCGCTCTTCCAATCAAATGCCACATCGCGATATTGTGACTTGCTGATATCACTACTGGGTATATATAGAGCCATTATGACCGTTTCTAGCTATGGCATGACAAACTAAGAGCTGCTACTTGAGATAGCAGGTGCGTTTGTGTTCATTCATATACAAGATTCATAGGAAACGACTATATGGAAGACGAGTTGCTGGTGGAGATACGATCTATCATCGTGTTTTATTCATCATTGTTATCAATTTCTACTGTCAGCAAAAGCTATTCTCGCTGTCAACCAAGAAACCATTCCGTATCTCAAACAAGCCCTCAGCAGCTTACTTCCGAAATCCTAAACATGAAGCACATAAACCTATAGTCTTTCCTGACCCCAATTGAAGGCTACGTGCTCCCAAGATAAACTTTAACCTTTGATTTGACCATTGTCGAAATGAGTTCCATCAAAGCCTTCGAGGATCTAGGATTTCTATTAGACAAACTTTGCGCACTTAAATAATTATGTGTGTAATAATAAGATTCTTCCGGCGTCAAATGTGCTGGGAAATTTCGGTGAATCCATTAATAAACTTAGAGTAACCCTATCATTTCTTCCTTCCGATTTAATCACCTTCACTCGCGTTGCATGATAGCACGATGGCACGTTTATCCACGCAGTACTACAAACCGACCTACCCAAGTCTTTCTCATAAGGAGTAGCAAGAAAGCTATCTATAACTCCCGCCCACTAAAAGAACATCTATCTCCCTCGAAATTGTATCATGACACTACAATAGACGTTGCAATATAGGTAAACATGGCACGTGGTAACGCGCTAGACATTCATGTCTATATAGGTCTTCCCGTCTTCAAGTGGTGAAAGCCTCATACGATAATATTTACATACCACGAGCACGCAAAGATATGATATATTACCACAAAGATGATATCAACAATAGACCTCTGAGAAATCACGCCTGTCTGAGGTCTATGTCCTCGAGACTCAAGGATCAATAATACGTCTTTTGGATCTAGGAAAGACAATAGCTACGATCTCAAGTGTCTTAAAGATCATTGTTGAAAGGTTGGTATTGTCATCGAGATTTGTATTATCATTGAAATTCGGATGAGATTCAGATTATTTGTTGTTGTTTTCTTCTTCTTCTTCTTCACCATCACCGCCGTCATTTATCTCGCTCCATGTCTAGATCTTCTCGGGTTGTATACTAGTACGAGTAATATCTACTGAGATACGAGTATATCCTGACACATCACTTCAAAAGCTGCCTACGTCTGCAACGATGTCTTCTATATAGAAAGTAGAAGAGGAAGACCACAAAGTATCCTTAATCTTTATACTCGTATAACCAATATCAACAAATTTGATACTATATTCCATCCATCCACTTCCCACAAACTATTGCGCTAATTTTTTCCGTTCATAAATCGAGTTTTCTCATCATCTTCACTCCCTGTCCCCACAGATTAACCTTCGGACTTCTATAAAAGGATCACTATTTTCAAGTAAAACACATTAATATCCTGTGAAGAACAGCTAAACGATTATACAATGCCATCCTCAGGCGTAGACTCCACGCCTTATTTATTGAGTCCTTGACTTATGTATGCACTACATGTATACAACTAGTATGATGATAAATTTGCACCTATACTATCTCCGTTTGATGTTTCTTTCCTCACCACTGTCATCAAACCCAAAGAACAGTATCGTTATCCCCTAATCTCATCACCATCAGATTCCCTGCTTTCGCACATCGTCATTGCCGTATTCACTGAATATATGAACTAACCATCCCAAAATCAATCAAACAGTTAAACAATCACCAAAGGAGACATCTGTATATTGTCCAGAGAAATTTGCGTGGATGCGGTCTTTCATACCTTGATATGCCTACCTATATATAGGCTTCGAGACGTCTCATTGCAACTGCAGATGGAGTGAATACGTCACGAGAAGTACTTGTATAGCCTAGTTGAGTTAAATATATGGGACTGCTTTAAATACTCAGTGAACAATGTTACTTGCCTGCAAATGATTTTCACATGATCCTGCTTCGGCATGAGTTTGAGAAGAAATACATTCTATATCCAACCCGCCCTCATGTATGCCGTGACAGTGACTGTTTTACTTCAGTCTCATTTAGAGATACTATGAAGTCTTCCGCAAGTTTCGGACTTTCGGACTGGCTGGCATCTCTAGATAACTCGTCCCCAGAACGTAGTCATCCAGAACGTGATACAAATTTGATACAAATCGTGACCACTATATGAATCAAGCAAAAAGAATGCCTTCCGGTCATCGGCAATGCACCCCTTCAAGCAAGGCTTTACTTCTGTCTTCTACTTTTGCTTCTTCTTTTCCCATTCCCCAAAGTTCACATATCTGAAATTATCTTAATCTTACTTTACAACAAACATCCCCGGACTGAGAAATAAAAGTACTCAACTCCTACACAGTGCCTTCGAAACCGTTGTAGTAGATATACCATCGGAAATCTCCAAAGCTATGACTGACATAGGCTTGAGCAGAGAATCGACCGAATACAAAAAACCCTCGTCTAGCAGAACCCTGCCGGCTCAGACCTTGCCTCGATGTTCTAAGAACACGACATCAAATATGATCAAAAAGTACAGACACTAATCGAACTCGTTCACCTCGACAATAACCCTATGCAGATTAAGTTTCGAACTGAGGAACACACAGAGGAAGTATATTATCACCCGGCGTAAAAAGACCCTTCCGACCATCGGCCTGACAAAAATCATGGTATTAGGGCAAAGGATATTTACTTCCGCCATCTGAAATTTAGGGGTTTAGACAACGGCACACTCTATATTGCGCCCCCAGACTAATTCCTCCACCATATCTAAAGTAAAAGGTTAGAAGGGTGTGATGAATGTATTGATCATTCCGTTCGAAAAGAAGAGGTGGGATGGTTTGTCCAAGCACCACACGGACAAATCCACTCCGCCGGAGAATTCTTACCTCGAAGTCTCATACCAATAACACCTTGGCGGAGTATGAAGATCTCAGAGCCTATCCCCAAAAATCTAGCATCGTAGTGTTTGGATGTGTTGTCTCATTTATCGTCGAGAAATGCGGTCGGCGGAATCAGGTCAAAGTTGGAAGATTGATCAATTGGGGCGGGCGATGAGCTAATAAGCGAAGTCATTTAGTACGATAATTAGAACTTCAAGGCTTACCAAACTATGAATGTTGAAGCGTAATGTAGAAGGACTAAAGCGAAATATGAACTGAATAGCACAGACACCTGCCATATTTCTTTATCTCTGAAAGCAATATAGGAGGCTAATATCTAGATTGATGCCGAACCTTAAAGCATCAGTGTTTGTCGGCACCTTGAATTTCCAACTCACAATGCCCAAATTGATATCCGGTACTCATAATATCACTCCAATCAAAAAATTTGCTGCCAGCTATACTTTCGAGGTCGTCCACGGTGTAGCAAGGAAAGAGATCTGGTAAAAGTCCAAGTCCTTGCAATGCGTGCGCCCAGCGTTGCAGTAAGCCAAACTTCTTCCTAGAGAATAAAATATACTTCAAAAGGTGCAACTTTGCATGCTAAGCGTTATATGGAGGAATTTGGGTGAAATGATTCCTGGCTTTGAAGAAATATCAGAATATAATGCAAACTGATGCCTTGTTCATGGCTAATAGTCAACCACATGAACCATCTGATACCACAAAAGCCATCAGGGTGTTGTCTCGGCGCCGAGACAAGTGCCTCAAGGTTTTCTTTTAAGAGAATGAGGCTTGAAAACCTGCGTCCATAATTGTTCTCTTCAAAACAATTGCAATACTGATCACTTATCAATTGTTGTTGAACTACAACAAATAATATCCCCATTGCACATAGCTTCCATCAGATTTACAACCAAGAACCACCAATAACCAACAATCACTACCAAACTTACTATGCCCAGTGAAATAGCTTGGTTAGTAGCCCGTTTTCTGTTCAAATTGGGTTTCAATGTCGACAACAATTTTAAGTTTTCCAGACCAAAGTTCCACTGCAAGAAGAAGCTGGCTAAACTTCGGGCCAAACAAGAAAAACTTTGGAAACAAGAAGAGGCATGGACCAAAACCAATTAGCGTCTTGGCTAAATTACCAACTTGGCTCTCACTCTCACCTCCATCAATTACAATCAATTACCATCGACCTCATCATCACCATTCTCACTGCAACAATTTCACCACCATCCACCCGCTTTATTTTCATTCGCCACCGCGTTACAACCTACCTTCTTGTTATCGCTCACTTGTCAAAAATGTCCCTCATACGCGCCATTCCCCGCGCCACGAGCGCATTCGCCCGCACACCATCGCCCGTCTTCAATCAAATACGCAACTTATCTCTTACCGCAGCACGAAAATCAGATCATGGGGATCACTATGATCCGCCGAGCGGATGGTTATTTGGCGTGAAGCCTGGAGAGAAGGTGGAGAAGGAGGGGTGGGAGGGATTGTGGCTTTATGGATTTTTTTGGGGCGTTTGCTTTTGGGATTATTGGTTATGCATTTAAACCGGATACTTCGTAGGTTTTTCCATTTTATTTTGTTTCTTGTGTGTCTACTGGTTACGGGTGAGGGATGGGAAAAGTGAGATGGAGGCTGGCTTGAGGAGATTTTGGATAAGGTTGGGGAGATTGGGAATTCGGGCAAAGAGGATGGAAGGGCTGTGGCAAGAAATGAGCCCGAGAGTTTTGGAAGAAGGACTTCTACAGAAACTGCGCTGCATACATATAACGAATCCCTACTAACCCCCACCAACAGGATACAAACCTGGGCACTAGAAGAGGCACGCAGAAGGTTAGAAGTGGAAGGGATCTTAAAGGAGCCCGAAGACAAATCATAAACGGATTCAATTTAGATTGAGCAAGCGACGATGGAGAAACCGAGCGAAGAGTGATGGATTATGAGGAAAGCTGTACATATGAAGGATTGATGAAGGCAGAGGATGGACATCTTGCGGGACGCATATCAGCATGTACGGGCTGCACGGAAATATGACACGTGCTAATAGAACGAAGGAATACCATTTGAGTTTTCTTTTCTTTGGCTAAAGAGATGAGTCAGGCCCGTGGGAGCTTATGTATAACTCGGTGTGAGGAATCGATTGACTTTTGAGTGGTGCTCGTGATGTATAAAGGACCCGCGTACTGTCATCAAGGCCAAGGTAGAGATTATATTATATCCATCTCCGGATCTACCTCATTTTTTCAGTATCAAGACCATATCTGCTACTTTGTTTGAAATCGGTCATACAGCAGCTCTTCACAATGCGGGAAAAACAAGCAAATTTTGACAAGTATGTATTAAAGTACTTGCATTTGAATTTAATCCATATAGCTCTATAATATCTACCCATACGTATATGGCCTCTAATTAGGTACAACATAACTCCACTCATGTTCTTCATCACCATATTGTCTCGCCTCGATCCATTCCTTCATCCTCAGTGCAATCTCACCAGCTTCTTGGCCTGGTTGTAACCCACACTCGACCAAGTTGCCCTTCCATGAGATATTCCTCACTGGACTGACTACTGCTGCTGTACCTGTTCCGAATGCCTCTAATAACCTTCCTTCCTTCGATGCATCTGATAATTCTCCCATTGTGTATTTGCGCTCGGAAATGAGCCATCCCTCCTTGGTAAGTTTCTCGCGAGCTAATGATAGAACAGAGTCTCTTGTGACACCTTCAAGAATGGTACCGTCTAATGGAGCGGTAATCAATTCCTTCTGACCATCCTTATTCTTGAGAGCCACAAACATATTCATGGTTCCAACCTCGGTCACAAATTCCTCCTCACCGAACAACCATAAGTTTTGGTGAAATCCCCTTTTGGCGGCCTCTAATTGTGGCAATATACATGGAGCATAGTTTGCACCCAATTTTTTGTCTCCAACTCCTCCTGGCCATGCTCGTACTGCATAATCTGTTGCCTCTAAAGATACGGCCTTGAACCCAGTAGGATAATATGGTCCGACTGGGGAAGCAATAACATATAGTAACGCAGATCCTGGTGGTCCAACACCCAATGTCCTTTGTGTCCCAATCATAGTAGGTCTCAGGTATAATGAATAACCTCTAGCATCCGGGATGAATCGTTGTTCCATAGCCGCGAATTTCGAAATCAACTCAATCATAGCCGGTTGATCGAATGTCGGCATAGCAATTCGAGCCGAAGACTTGTTCATTCGTTCCATATTCTTAGTAGGTCTAAATAACCTTACTTTTCCATCTTTATCCTTGTATGCCTTCATTCCCTCAAAACATTCAAACGCATAGTGGAAAACGCAAGATGCGGGATCGAGAGAGAGGTTTTGGTAAGGCGTTATGCGTGCTGGTAACCATCCTTCAGAAGCTGTCCATTCAATGCTAAGCATATGATCTATGAGCGGTCAGCAATTGATGATGTCCAGATTTCTCCGAGGAGCTTGCCTGTAAACGACCTCCCAAAGACCAATTCATTAGGAGGAAGAAGTTCACTAGGAGTGATGTTTTTGGTTATAGTTAATTTTGAAGGGTCGATATCCTGTAGCTTTGTCGTCGTTGCAGCTTCCGCTTGTATGCTGTATAATCTCGATGAGCCATCCCACCGTCTCAACACTCTGGAGCTTGGTTTTGCAAAAGCTGCCCCTCTTGGGAATAATTGACGAAGCATTTTAACCAATTTTGAAAAATAAAATGTTGATTTAAACCTCGAACCTTTGATCTGGGATAATTGACCTTTTTAAATATGTAAGTTCTCACCTATGCTTTGAAATAATGCTTCGGAGTCAAAAGGTAGACTTAAGTTGACAAAATAAATTTAGTTACTGTGACCACTTTCCGGCTCCGAATTGCGGAGGGGTCAGCAATGATTTGCCCTGTAAAGATTGCAAGGATATATACTTTATGCAGGCTTATGTAAGCGACATAAGCCTTATATTGGAAAGAGAGGCCAACAAATCTAAATTCCAAGCTAAATGAACCCTTTATTTGATTTGACAAGGCTTACACTTTTTATTTACTATAGGTAGGCACAGAACAACTCCGAGTTCACAATATTATAATATGCTTATTGCGATTGCGTCGACTACACAAATCTATTCAGTATTATACGACAATTACCTTAACGAAATCAAATATCAGTCATTACAAGCTTCCCCATAGTATTAATTATAAAGACTTTAGGTTTCATGCGTTAAAACTTCGGATAAGCCTTTGAAGCACCCCGTGTTGGCAGGAGGAGAGTTGCGAAGATGTTTAGTTCCGCGTTAAAATCCTTCAGTTCGAATATAAACTCGAATTATTCAGTGTCATCCACTCCTAGTTCATACTCGGGGCCATGGAAAATATACGATGCGAAGAAGAAATCGACAGGAAAGACTGCGTCAATCTTTATCCTCGATCGCAAATCCTTAGATGCACATGCAGGATCCTTGGGACGGTCAAGTGCGTCGTCGATGAAGCGCGCGACCGAGGACGTAATTGAAAGGTTAAAGAAAGAGGCTTCGTCGTTAGCAAGGCTGCGGCATCCTAGTATTCTGGAGTTAGTAGAGCCAGTGGAAGAAATAAGGGGCGGAGGGCTACAATTTGCGACCGAGACTGTTACGGCATCATTATCTGGCCTGTTGCAGGAAAAGGATGAACAAGAAAGGGCTGGTGGTGTTGGCGGACGCACAAGTCGATATGTTACTGAGGATTCGGAAGGTGGCAGGAGGAGGAGAGAAGTTGAAATAGATGAATTGGAAATACAAAAGGGTCTCTTGCAGATCAGCAAAGCATTGGAATTTTTACATGATAATGCTGGTCTCGTACATGGAAACCTAACGCCTGATGCTGTGTTTGTGAATGCCAAGGTGAGTTCGATGCCCAAATTCATGATAAATTTTCCAACACTAATCATTTATAGTCCGATTGGAAAATCAGTGGACTTAGCTTTTCAACTCCACCAGACAATTCGACGAAAGCATCTTCGGTGCAGCCCATCAACCTTTCCGAGGTTCTCAATATTGATCCTCGACTACCGCGTTCTGTCCAAATCAACCTCGACTATTGTTCTCCAGATTTTGTCTTAGATTCAAATCTAAATGTTGGGGCAGATATGTTCTCGCTGGGTCTTCTCGTTGTCGCTCTTTATAACTCGCCCCATACTTCACCACTAGAGTCTAACAACAGCGTTTCTGGCTACAAACGGTTGTTTACTTCGTCTTCTACGATACCTTCATCTAGCAATAGCTTCTTATGTAAGAAGCCATTGCCGAGAGATATGGTTGGAGGGGTGCTACCGCGATTGATAACCAGACGTCCAGCGCAACGCATGACCGCAAAGGAGTTTCAGCAAAGTGCCTACTTTGATAACATTCTAATATCTACCATTCGATTTCTGGACGCTCTACCCACGAAGACACCGAACGAGAAAGCGCAATTTATGCGTGGTTTATCGAGAGTATTGCCCTCGTTTCCAAAAAGCGTTATGGAGAAAAAGGTTTTACCGGCTTTATTGGAGGAAATGAAGGACCGGGAACTGATCTCATTAATTTTACACAACGTTTTCAAGATCATCGAATTATTGCCTTCTGGAAGGCGGCCATTCACGGAAAAGATTATGCCTAAACTGAAAGAGATATTCTTGAACAACCCGAAGCCTCCTACTGAACGTGATGCTACAAAGGAGGCTGGGTTGATGGTATTACTTGAGCATATCAAAGTAATATCTGACAACTGTTCGGGCAAAGAGTTTAAAGATGGTAAGATATTTGGTCAAGACTAGGCGTATTGTGCTAACAGATTTAGATATCCTCCCGATTGTAGCAATCTCAATTGACTCACCTACACATGCACTTGTAGATGCCGCATTACGAAGTTTAAATGTTGTTCTACCTGTCCTCGATTTTTCTACCATCAAAAATGAACTCTTTCCAGTGATTGCCTCAGTGTTCACTAAGACTAGTAGTCTGGGAATCAAAGTTCGAGGTCTGGAGGCTTTTGTAGTTCTTTGTGGTGGCTCCAATGATCCAGCCTCCAAAAATGATGGTCTCGATGGCATTGGCGGTGCTAAGAAGAACACATCAACACCTCTTGATAAATATACGATGCAGGAGAAGATTGTCCCACTGGTTCGGGCAATCAAAACGAAAGAACCTGCTGTTGCAGTCGCTGCGCTTAATGTCCTTAGGCAGATAGGAGCCATAGCCGATGCAGAATTTGTTGCCATGGATATTCTCCCAATATTATGGAATATGAGTTTGGGACCACTACTGAATTTACAGCAATTTCAATCTTTTATGGAACTTATCAAAAGCTTATCTGTTCGCGTCGAGTCTGAGCAAACAAAGAAACTACAAGAGCTATCTGGAATCAATGGTGCAAGGGCAAATGGGACCGATGATTTCATGTCGTTTGGCGCCGCCTCAGCATTTCCATCGGCGGTTGGATCTGATGACCCGGAGATGGACTTTGAACTTTTAGTTAAAGGCGATACCGCGGCACCATCATCAAGCAATCCCTTAGACACCGGCTGGGATGCCAATCCTACAAGTAACCGAGCCCAGCAACCCCAATCATTACAGCCAAAACCAGCTTCTTTCGCATGGTCTACTCCATCACCGACAGCGCCCTCATATCCCTCTAACTCTATTAATAATGTTCTCCGTCCCCAACAAAACACCGCTTCACGCACAGTTACACCCGACTTGTCCAGCTTTGGCGCTTTAACACCATCGGCTACCCAATTTTCACAACCGCTTCAACCTCAATCTAATTACTCAAACCCAATACAACCCCAATCAGCATTCTCGCAACCTCAGTCCTCCTCCTTCTCTCACCCACAATCCGCCTTCCCCCCACCCAAACCCCCCACCTCCACCTCCAACTCCACCATAAACTGGGGCACCACCGTCTCAGCCTCAGCCTCAACCTCATCCTCAACCCCCAATCCCTGGAATTCTACACCCACACCCACCCCCACCACCTCGTCCCTCTCACCCATCTCAGCACCCCCTCTAAACCACTCTCTATCCGCCATTTCTCCAATGAGTAACTCTATGTCTTCACTCTCTATGAATATGAATCAAGCACAAGCGCGGCCTGCGTTGATTAGTTCGCAGAGCACAAATTCGAATTCTTTTTCGAGTTTTTCGTTGCCGCCGCCGCCTAGTGCTGGGGCTGGTGGGGGAGGAAGTAATTATAGTGCGTTTGGGGGTATGGGTGGTGGGGGACAAGGAATGGGATTGGGAGGGATGGGTGGAACGAGGATGGGAATGGGAATGGGACAGCAAAGACCGGTTATACAGCAGCCGCCACAGCAGTCCCAACATCAACAGCAACAGCAAAAGAAAAGTGGCCTAGATGCTTTTGAAAGTTTATTATGAGGTCAGATAAGGTAATACGATGATTACGATGGATGATGATGATGTATATCCATTCTATTCTATTCTATCTGAATAGGAAGGAAGCGAGCAAGCGAAATATGTAGGGACTAAATAGTAATTCAAGCTAAAGTCCAAAACATGAAAATGCAAATGAAAACTGTTTTGGGATGATATAAGGTATCTAGACTAAAGCAAAATGAGCTAGATTATTACCTAGGCTTTAGTGTGATTACATCTGGGTACCGGTATACTTTTTCTCGCTTCTGTGGAGTCTATATTCAGGGGAAAAGGGGGATCTATTGACCTAGAAATTAATTGGTTAATATGGATGAGATAAGGTAGATGGTATGGTATAAATTCTGAATTGCTTGTAATGCTTTCTAAATCTTCCCCACGCTTCTAGGCAAATGATGCAGATGATAGATATCTAGATGAATATACATGGATAAAAATGTGCAGCTTTCATTTCTTCTTCTTCGTTTATCTCACTTTCGCGGACGGATGAAAAATTTCTATAGTCCTTTCTCTGCACGTGCCTTTCGGAAGAAATCAGTTACTGAGGTGAATACGACGAGTAAAATACCACCACCGGGTCCTAATCTGAGGACCTTGGGTAGGAATCCTTTGTATAGTGCTGCGAAACCTTCTTCCTTCATGACGGTTCCGAGGGCTGGCCATGCCCAGTTGTATTTTGGTGCTAGGCCGGCGACCTTGGGACTATTTTGGATACGCGATTTGACGACATCCATGGGGGTGTTGACGATTGTACCGGTGGTTCCACCGATTGCTCCGGATATCATGTTGATTAACATTTCCTGCTTCTTATTCTCGGGTTGGGGCATTAATGCCTTGACTTGAAAAATACATCCAAAGTATCCGGCGTTCCATAAGATGTGTCTCCACAGTGTACTTTCTAGTCCATTGTAAAGAGCCAATGGTCCCTCGGCCTTCACAATCTTGCTCACGCAATCGATCATGCCTGAGTATTTTCCAGCAGAGGCGCGATCTTGTAGACGGATCTTGACAAGTTCGAAGGGGACGACTACGAAGGATTCGGTTGCACCGGCGGTAGCTCCAGTTAGGATGGAGAGGGATTGGTTCATTTTAGCGACGCCGAATATATCGCGGTAGAACTTTCCCCATGATTCGTTGGCCGCAAATTTAGTGGCACGTTTTGGGGCTTCCATCAGGATTGGGGCGTTGATTCCGCGGTATAACCGTGAGAAACTTTAAATAAAAGGGTCAGAAATGGAATGGGCATGCGATTGGAAAAGTGAGGGAACTTCGTATTACGCACCCTTCGTTCTTGATGATCTTTCGGAAGCAATCGACCATGCCATTGTAGCCATCTGGTCCCGCCGAGCTGGTTTGCAGTTGTCTATTCTCCCGTCAATATCCTGTATGATGTACTGGCGTATGGGAAACCGAAACTCACACTCGAGTCTTCACGACATCTAACGGGTACCTGCATGAGTCAGTACATTGTAGTAGGGAATTGCTTATATCTCCATGAGGGGCACTTACATAATAAGAATCTATCGCAATTGCATATAGTTTAGTCCAAATGTTCAGCAAGCTTGCAGAGGATACAGCGAAGATAACTCACTTCCGATACACCTGCAATTGCACCTACATTCATCTCTGTCAGCTTCAAATTCATGAAATGGGGTGAGGGGTAAACGTACCAGCTGCGAATTGGTAAACGAAGGGAAGAGGCTTTTCGGTGGACATGATTGCGATTGAAGCTATAAAATGGTCAGAGATGAATACCGGGTATTACATTCTGCTGTAGAGAGATATAATATAATAAATAGAAAGGGGTCGCCGGTGTTGGATGTAACTGACATACCTTTAATTATCTATTCTATTCTATGTATGAGTGAGTAAGTAGGTAAGTATATTTGATTGCTGAGAAATTATTCTGATCTTGTGCTCTGTGCGACGACAATCTTATCAACCCCAGAAAATATCTCCACTCATAGCCGACGATCGGAGCTTCAGGAATGAAACACCCGAAAATTAAGACAGGGGTAATTGGAAAGAGGAAAGAGGGGAAAGGGACTAGCGGGTATTGTGCGAATAGATTAGTCCAGTACCGTTACCCGGCTGCCCGTACCGTTACCCGTACCGTTACCCGTACTAGAAGATCAAAACACGCTAGTGAATATCTGATTCTGAATAAGAAAGCGCGTCCGAGTCCATAACTTGTATCGCGAAGTCGCGTATTCAACTCAATTCAATTCAACTCCACTCCATAAAGTCACAAAGTCATAAAGTCACAAATTCAACAAAAGTCAACAAAGTGCAAGAACTAATCATCCCAGCTACTTTAATATTTTGGTACAAACTACTTTGAAAATTACTACACTCCTTCACTTCATCACGATTTATCTCATGTGTCATATCAATTCATATTTGGTGAAGATATAATGCCTCTTCAAAAGTCCTTCTCAGATACCAATCATTCAGGAAAAGAAAATAGTGTATGTATTCACTCTACTCTTAAGATCGGCTATCAGAAAATGATAGTTTCTTGAATCAATGGAAGCTAATTGAACAAAGTCTCGACCACAATGGCAGGGAAATAAAAGTTATCAAAACCAACAGCAAAAGCTTAAAGTGCCTGCAAAGCCATTAGCAGAGAAACTGCCGATTCCTATCTCTACAACTACGAAAAATATACTTAGCAATTTTCAATATCGGGAACAGACAGAGAAAAGGGACGGTTCGAAAGAAGTTATAAATCTGGTGTCATCGGAAGCGGATAGTAGGAATGTCACACCCTCGAAGAGGAGGCGACGGAGCTCTCTGAAAGATGGGAAAATTTCTATAAAGGAAGATGCTTCCCTCGAGGAGCCCGCCCCTGCCGATGCACCCTACACACCATCAATTGGGTTTGACCCTACACAAAATGCCGATTTCAAACGACCATTCATAGCGGTATCCCCAGACGATCGCATAATTTGGGACACAAGCAAAGATAGTCAACAATTACCTGATTCACCGAGTGTCAACTTGGGGAAGAGAAAGAGAGGCGATGGCGAGAGTAGTAGGGCACAAAGCTCTTCCCCTGTACTCGGTCATTCTTCGCAAGCAAATTCTTTTCCCCAGCCGGGGCCAGAGGTAGATATGTGGATGCGAATAGCTCAGGAGGATAACAAGCTCTTACGAATCATGGACAATGCGTCTCCACAATCATCTAAAGAAGGGTACACACCTAGGGGTTTCACTCGATCAAGAAGTCTTGGGAATCCACTAAACCCAAAGAGGCACCAGCCGAATAGGATAGCGAAAAATAGAGATATCGATACTCCAGGTTTGATAAGGCGATTGCAAGAAGATTATAAATCAAAGGAGATTTCTAGTGGCCCTTCAAGCTCATCACCTCTTCCCGACAAAGGACTATTTCCATCTGAAGCACCAAGTTCCCCACTTGGCCGGAAGGGAAAGGAGATGAGGACATCACCCCTGAAAAGGGGAATTCGACCGCCGTCATCACCCATCGCGAACGTTGATTCTGCTGCTCCTCCACCGAGTCCAAAGAGACCTTCCCTTTCCGAGTCAGATTATGGTTCTGATGATGGTCTTGACGAAATTGGTGGAATGATACTTACGGCTATCGAATCACAAAGTCAGGCTCGTCCTACAGTTTCGATTTCACGACCACTACCACGACCCCAAATCTATGACTCGCCGAGTAAGCCAAGAACTTACTCCACGCATAAACCCCCAATTTTATCTGAAAGCTCTAAGAAGTCGAAAGCAGCAGACGATGATAGTAGTGATGAATTTGGTGAAGGTTTGGATGACGATGATTTCGATGCCGCTTTTGCAGGATCAGTTCAAGCAGATGATGTAGAGCTTCCACCATCAAGGCCTAGAGGCACAGCAGTTATGAAGGTAGAGTCTGATGATGAATTCGGTGACGATATAGACGATTCGGATTTTGCGGCTGCGGAGATAGCAGCAACTCAGTCAGTCAAGCAATCAGCAAATAGCTTGATGCCTGTACGTTCAAAAATTCCATAGAAATATATCATTAATCTAATGCTAAGAAATGTCTAGTCTATGGAAAAAGTTCGCGCTATTCAAAGATATCTTGTCACCCAAATAATTGATAGTCAATATGAAAGCTCGAACGGCAAAGTGCAACCAGAAAAGGTAAATATCAGTAACCTGTTACATTACTTTAGCTAACCAACTCAAGATATTGATCCTCCAACCTGAACGCTCCAAAACCATTAAAACCGTTAATCTCCGAGGCACCTGGGTTGTAACTCCAGTTACTTTGAAAGCCTTTGTCCATATCATTGGCAAGTTCGACTCACATGGGATTTGTATCATAGATGATAACTCGGGTCTCATCATCCTACATCCGGATCATCTTATCTCTGCACTTGTAGTCGCAGATTCTTTCGGATGTACTCGTCGTGCAGTTCTTCAAGATAGGGTCAAAGCCACTGGTGAACCATCTCCAGCGATGCTTTATGGAACGATTCTACATGAGATCTTTCAAGCTGCGATGCTTGCTAATCGCTGGGATGCATTGTTTCTAGGTGAGCTCATCGACAAGCTTGCTCAGAGGCATCTTGAAAACTTGTATGTAATCAAGGTTCAAATACCACAGGCTGTGGAATATTTACACAGTAAAATGGGAGAGCTGCAAGCATGGGCAGCATTGTTTATATCTTCTCAACCAAAAGTGAGTGAATCAATTCGTCTATCCGTTCTATATGCTGATTTCCTTAGCCTGAAGCTCTAGTAAAGGCGGGCAATGGTGATACTGTGGCTATGTGTGTCAGTAACCTTCTCGATGTTGAGGAACATGTCTGGTCTCCAATGTATGGGTTGAAAGGCAACATCGACGCTACAGTACAAATCACCATGAGAGACGGAAAAGGGCAGAGAACCCTCACTGCTCCTTTTGAGGTCAAGACTGGCAAGAATCCTAGCGTAGCAAACCGAGCACAAACAGCACTCTACAACCTCCTCATATCCGATCGATATGATGTCGAAATTGCTTATGGTATTTTATACTACATGGAAACCTCGGAGACCATCAGAATTCCTGCTATTCGTCACGAACTTCGCCATATGATCATGCAACGGAATGAGCTGGCGTGTTTCGTACGAGAAAAGAATGCCCAGCTTCCGCCTATGCTCAAGAAGGATAATATGTGTGGTAGATGCTATGCGAAGAACACCTGCTTCATTTATCACAAGCTGGCCGATGATGGGAATGGTGAGACAAGTGGCATGAAGGAAAAGTTTGACGAAGTTGTCAAACATCTCACACCAAGGCATAAAGAGTTTTTCCTCAAATGGGATGATCTTCTTACGAAAGAAGAGAAAGATTCTTTGAAGTTTCGTCGGGAGCTATGGACTATGCTTAGCTCGGAGCGAGAGAAGCTTGGTCGATGCTTTTCGAATGTTATCATTGAACCTGGATCAGCTTACGAGGATCAAAACAACGAGAAGATCAATCGATATCGATACACTATGATCAAATCTATTCCAGCACTACCAGGATTCTCCTTTATGGATTCTCAAATAATTGTGGGAGAACCAATAGTCATTTCGGATGAAAAAGGCCACTTTGCTCTTGCCAAAGGCTATGTTACCAACGTACGCAAAAACAGAATTACAGTCGCAGTTGATCGTCGGTTACACAATGCTCGCATTAGACAACCTGGATTCGATGAGACTAACAACCAAGTCTTTGCAAGTATCATGGAAGTCGCTGGCGAAGGATCAACACCAGCGGATTCCGTCGGCAAAATTGTGGATGAGCCAATTCTTTACAGGCTCGATAAGGATGAGTTTAGCAATGGTCTTGCGACCGTTCGAAATAATCTTATCCAGATCATGACCGAGGGACCTTTTGGATCACGCGAAATTCGAGGTCTGGTCGTCGATCTTAACGCGCCTCGTTTCAAACCACATTCCACGCAATATACACTCAAAGACCGCACGTGTATTAACGTGGACCAACGTCGTGCCATCGAAAAAGTCATGTCCGCACAAGATTATGCTCTCGTGCTTGGTATGCCTGGTACAGGGAAAACCACCACCATTGCTCATATCATTCGAGCTCTTGTTTCGCAAGGGAAATCAGTTCTCCTGACTTCCTACACTCATACAGCTGTAGATAATATTCTCCTCAAACTCCGAGACGACTCGATTCCTATCTTACGTCTCGGAAGTAAAGCTAAAATCCACCCCGATGTTCAGGAATTTGCCAAGCTCGCAGTCGATCCCAAAGATACCATGGAAGAAATTCAAAGTGTCTGGCACGATACGCCAATCATCGCCACTAGTTGTCTCGGAATCAATCATCCCATTTTTAACGAACGTACATTCGATTACTGTATTGTCGACGAAGCTTCTCAGATTACACTACCCGTTTGTGTCGGTCCCATCCGTCTCGCACGCACATTCATCCTCGTCGGAGACCATAACCAACTTCCCCCCTTAGTCAAAGACGAAGAAGCTCGAAAAGGCGGTTTAGATATCTCTCTCTTCAAATATCTCTCCGATGCCCATCCTCAAAGCGTCGTTTACCTTGAACACCAATACCGTATGAACGCCGATGTAATGGCCCTCTCTAACACACTCATCTACAATGGTCGTCTCAAATGCGGTAGCGATTCCGTAGCTACTCGCAAAATCATCATCCCCGAAATGGATGCGCTAAAATCACATCATCATACACCCAACAGTATATTACGTTGTACTCAAAAATCAATCTGCTTGGAACCAAAAAGAGGAAGATGCTGGTTGAGGGATTTGTTGGATCCAGATGTTACGGTGGCATTTGTGGATACAGATGGGCTTGGGGATGAAGCAAGAGAGAGCGAAAAGGGGAACAGAACGGTGAATGATGTGGAGGCTAAAATCGTTACCCAGCTCGTTACGTCTTTGATATCCACTGGTGTCGATCCCGCGGAGATAGGAGTCATGACACATTATAGATCTCAACTAGCATCACTGAAAGAGGGACTTCGAGGTGCTAAGGGGGTAGAAATGCATACGGCAGATCGTTTCCAAGGAAGAGATAAAGAAGTCATCGTACTAAGTTTAGTACGCAGTAACGAGGCGGGAAATATTGGTGAACTTCTTAAGGATTGGAGAAGAATCAACGTAGCATTTACGAGAGCAAAAACAAAGTTGCTAGTAATCGGTAGTCGGGGGACACTCAAGGGAAGCGGGGAAAGAAAAGATGCGGATAAACCCGAGGAAATGGTGAGTCGATTTGTGAAGTTAATGGAGGAAAAGAATTGGATTTATGAATTGAGTGCGGATCAGTTTTTGGGGCATTATTGGGAGACGGTGGGGAGTCAGACTCAGGGTAGTGTGGGGCTGGGCTCGCAGTGGATTAAAGCGGAGAAGAGGAGGAGGGAGGTGGGGGTGGGGTTGGTGGATATTGAAGGGGGTGGTGGGGATGACAAGGAGAATTTGGGGGTTGGTGGGAGGGGAGTAAAGAAGGAGAAAGAGTTTAGGGTTGGGAAAGGTGGTAAACATCAGCCGAAGAGGATTAAAGGGGGGTTGGCGATGAATGATGGGAATGTGAAGTTGGGAAGTGTTTTGATGGATTTGGTTAATGATGGATTGTGATTTGATGATGGTTTTTGGGATTGGAATTGAGGTTGGGATTATGATTATGACTTGGTGTTTTGAGATAAGGACAGGGCCGGAATGGCGTTTATGGATCTTAGCATACCATAGCATAGCGTTGTGGGGTGGGTGTGAAAGGGGGTCACGGTATATATATATTTTTGTATGGTATTATGAGGCATGGTATGTTTAGGGTAGGGAAAGGGTATGCATCACTTGTTGAATGCAGGATGGGTGGGTGGTTGGTGGGTTGTTTAGGGTATCGATCGGTTTTTTACTCGAAGGGAGTAGAGTGAAGTGGAGTAGAGTAGAATAGAGTAAGAGTAGAGAAGAGTGGAAGGAAGGTGGCGAGTTTTTATTCGTTTATACCCATAGCGTATATGAAGAAGCGGTGTGATATTTATCATATGTTGAGATCCCTTGTTTTTGGGAAATCAAATAATGAAAATAAGGATAAGTGCTATTGTATTGTGTGATATGATAGATGTATTGAATACGAAGCGAATGAATCGATTACTTGTTTGGCAGGAAGGGGCTGGGAGAGAGATGGATAGATGGATGGATGGATGGATAGATGGGGGAGGTATGTTGTTCGGAGTGGTGCCGGGGTGTTGTGGGATGGGGGTTGGAGGGGTTAAGGTGTTAAAGGCCCCGGAGGGGTTAGATTAGGAGAGTGGATAGTGGATAGTGGATAGTGGGTTGGGTGATGGGGGATGGGGGATGGTATTGTTCCAAGTTACTAATAATTGTAGGATTGATATGGGTTGACTTTTTGAGATACTGAACAGAGTGGTGGTGAGATAGATGCTGACTACAAAGTAGATGATGCGAAGAAGGGAGGGAGCATATGCATATAAATAATGATTGATATTTGTATACTGAAAAAAGTCCCATAAATTCGTACATCAACTGGTGGGTTTTGTGTCCATTCAGGAAGGTCTTTGAAGTAGGTGAATCCGGTTTAGAATCTTTCAAATTTTCTTTTGGGGGGTGTATATATGTATTGTGTAACATCAACGTAGTTTATATTCATGAGAGAAAGTTCATCTAGTACATCCATCCAATTTCAAATCCTCCTGACCATTCTTCTTGAAGATACCCATCGTTCATCAGAATAACAGTACGAGTACTCATCGCCCTACTCTAATAGTTGGAGGCTATGAAGGCCTGTCAATCCTGTACTTCAGATCTTCTCTTAGGGGGGGAGATAAGCTGTTTCGCCTAAGTCTGTAAATTTGTATGTTAGCTTGAATTGCATTGCTGGAATAACCATGTGAAAGATATGCCCACATACCGGGAATAATTATCTTATCTAGCTCAAGGCATAGCTCTTCAGAGGGCCAGGTAATCTGGGTCCCTTTCTTGGTAGATTCAATACTACACATGTTCCCGATATGTAACGTACCGTAATTACATTTTGGAATCCCCTCCTTTATCGATTTGTTGAGAAAAGTCATAAATGTAACAAAACCATTAAATTCGCCAGCCTCTTCAAGCTGCAGATCGACGAGAAAATCCCATTGTGGGACTTCGACATACTTAGAGTCTGGGGATGCACAATAATGGGTTCTTGGAATTTTGTCCATGTATTTCAATCCAGATTCCCATTTCCATTCCAAATATGGTCTATTTGGATCTTGGAATCTCTTCTCCGAGGTTGCTTCTTTAACAAACTCGATAAATGTCTTCGGGAGTTCGATATAAACCTTATCAGAGTTCGAGATTTGGACTTTTCGATACCGCAAGTGTGTAAAATGGATCATGTCGCCCTCCTCTAGGTATTTCTTGGAGAAGAAAGGCTTTCTGTTGGGCTCTTCTCCGAACGGAGTGCCTTGAAAGCGTACAACGAAATAGTTGTGGTAATTGTAGATATCACATTCGTGAGGAGTCTCGTGGGCATATTGAGGCTCGTTATTTCGAGGGTGTCTGTGGTCGCTTCTGGATGGAGATGAACCCATCTTGTAGCTAGTTTCACTGGAGGGTAGTGTGCTTGGATATTGAGTGATGACTTGGATTGACAGGTTCCGGTCTGTTGACGATGTAGTGAGTTGTATGCGTTATTCCTGTTATGAGTGTTAATAACACATATCTCTAGCAAGATGGAGGATTCTTACTCGTGCGTAGAATGTTTAGTCTCTTGATGAGCGAGCTCTATTTTTTTTGTTTTTGTAGTCCGTCGATTTCGTTAATGGATTGCTGAAGCGGATGTCTCGAAAGGGTTTCAAGTATTCAGAATGTTAGTAGGTTGATGATGTTTTGAGAACGAAGAAGAAAAAATCAAGAGGTGGGATGACTCAAACTTTATGAGTGAAGGATTAGGAGATTGGAAAAATTCATGAGTCAAAGATGACTCCTTACCAAAATAGTCTCAACTCAACTTTGATAATGAATCATTAACGTTCAAGCTCAAGTTTAATGAACCATCAAGTCAATGTATCAATCTCGGCCATTTTTCCGGTTTTTTATACGGATACATACACTAGCAGAGGTACTCCTGAAGCGACGTTCAGTAGTGTTCATATATCCCAGAAAGAATCATGGTCTCTGGGTCATGGTACAAAGCTCGAAATCTTCACAACATTCGGTTTGCTATCTTCGCTCCCAGGACCGTTGAAATTTAGAGTTTGTCGTGTTTATGTCATAATGACCTGAATATGGCCCGGAGGTGAATCAAGCTTATAAACTATCGTCAGGGTGGACTGATCTTTTTGATCACACCCTGCTGATGACTAGAACAATAATGGCTTTGGGGAAAGTAACATAAATGACGGTTTTCGCAATCTAATGATCAAGAACGCGAAACAGAACTTGACCGGAATGAATGCAGACCATTCTTTTCTCAGGGGGTTTCAAAACACTGAGGTGTAAAATCAGTAACACTCTTGAGGAGATTATGGTTGGGATATTATGGTTGAGACCACTGCGAATATCATCCACGAATTGACAGTGGGAGTGCGCGATAATTTAAATGTCACGGTATCCAAAAGTTGTGAAATCCATGTTCCCTAAATTTTCCGAGAATGAGAATCTATAATCTAGCCAAGGTGTTAGGAACGGAAAGAGGACCGGTGGTACGATAAGCCTTATTCATTTGATTTTATTATGTTTGTGGAAGAGTGGAGAGATATAATTTGATAATAGTCTAGGGCTTATCGGGGATAGAAATGCTATGTTTGGGCGAGCGTATATTGTTTGAAATGTACATAATAATATGAACACGAAAAGGACACAAGAAGATGACAGGAGCGAAAGCTTATCTAACGTAGACCTAAATCAAATATTTACATGGAAAATATCGATATATTGAATCACATTTTCTACGAATCATGAAGTTTTCAGGGGGAGTGCACACCAAGACTCAAAGATCACAACATCTCAATCCTCAGAATTGGAAGCAAAGAGTATAAAACATCAACGAAGGCTTGTATTGATAAGAATAATCCAAAAATCCATAACACCAGGATATAACAATCATCCGCTTCCGACCCCCCTTTGAAAACAAAATCTTCGTGAACCACACTACTAATGTTGTCGATAGTGATGGAATCTCCGATCCAGATTACCTCCACTCTCTAGAAACATGGTACGCGAAATCATTTCTGCCTGGTTCTGAGGTTAGTTTTGATTAGGTACTGAAGAACTTGGGATATGGGAGATGATCATACCGGAAGCAGTGTTATTCCTGGTCTAATTTACCTACGGACTAGCCGGTTCTTGCTTGATGGCAGATTTTAGAACCTTGAGCGAGAACTGTGCCATCCCGATCCCGGAGAACCACAGTATTAACATGAACATCAACCTTGACTTTGTTTTCACTTGTAATTTGAACGAGAACAAAGCTGAATGTCCCATCGAAGACACCGACACTTGGAGTATGTGGCCATTCGAGTGTAAGAAATGTTTGAAAATATACATAGCCACCGGGGTCAGAAAGTGGGGAGCTGACCACAAATTCCAGTTGCTTGTTTGGTGGTATTATGCCTTCTCCATTTTCTCGAAACCACTCCTGTACACGTGCTCGAAGATCGTCGACGAATGATTGGGGAAAAGCTACAAATGTGCGAGTATGATAGTCAGCTGTCATGTACTGCTTTGGCGGAAAACGAACGTCTTTAAGGCCGGCTGGTTTGAAGCATTGGGACTCTTGAACAAGACATCATATAACAGAACATTCGTAACTCCACAGGAAGATAGCGATTCTGAGACCGTTGGAGACGTTGGTCTCTTTTTGATATCAAGCGTCCAGTTAGGAAGGTCCTGGTACTGGAGCACCGAGTAAGGAAGAAATCGAGTGTCTCCTCTTGATGCAGCCTGATTTGGTTGCGTCGTGGCTGGTTTGGTAACGGTGATTTTGTCGGACATGGTGGAGTTATCTAACCTTGTGTCAACAGTAAACTTCAACATCAACGACTGTATACCACAGTTCCGGTCATACATACTTTGTTTCGGTACTAGCTAATTCTTAGCTGTATGCTTTTATCGATATGGAAGAAGTGTGTGTTGATGTATTGAGGATGGGTAGTATTGTGTTTGAGAAAGTGTAAGTGTTTGGTATGTACTTGTGTAAATGTTGTAATGTGTGAAGAGAAAGAGAAGAAGGAAAGAAATCGAGCAGAGGCGAGCTTTAAATGCTGAATACTGGGCGACTATTTGCGCAGGGCGTGATTCAAACATTTTACAAAAATAAAATATCTGTCCTATGCAGGGAAAATAGTGACTGGAAATGGTTATTGAATGGGTGACTGGCAATTATACCGAGACCACAATTCGCTTTGATTGCTGAACCGAGTGGGATTCATGAACATTGAAACTTGGTTTGACCAATATGAATGGATAGATCCAGGATTAATACCATATTCCTATCAATTCTCATAATGAATGAAATATAATCTCGAATATTGTGGGATTCATAAGCATTGAAATTTGGTTTGACCAATAAGAATAGGCAGATCTAGGATTCATACCATATCCCTCAATCATCAGTAATGAATGAAATATAATCTCGAATGTTGTGGGATTCATAAACATTGAAATATGTATGATTTGACCAACAAGAATGGATAGATCCAGGATTAATACCTTATCCCATTGATAGATCAATCATCAGTGACAAATGAAATATAATTTCGAATGTCATTGTTCAACTTGAACGATGAAACCGAATCACATTTCACATCCCCATATTTGCTTTAAGCAATAAATCGATGTCACATTAATTCCAAAACTGTACAATATCTCTATTCAAACATATACCGCATCTTTGCGAGTCTGTTTATATTTTGGATGTGTCAGGTAAGGTTTCGTTACATTTTTGCTTTTGTAGAGAGTTATGCTGAAATCACCAATCACATTTCATGTAAGTGAATGATACATCATATGATATCGATCGATAGTGACTCCCACTAGGAGAAATTCCAACTGTGTATTTTGTAATATCCCGGTACCGTCATTCAGCTGGTCTCATGAGAAGTTGAGCACAATGTAAGAAACCAGGTCTAGTGCGTACCAGATAAGCGAACCCCTTTAAATATTTGCCACACTCAGAATAAAAACTTTCGATCATTAATCAACACTACCAAATTTTAAGTTCTCCAAGAAAGAGTAGTTCAAACATCCATTATCCTCTCTACATCACCAATTCTAAGAATCCAGTCCCTTGCACCCAATATGAATAAGTCGGGCTCGAACCGGAACAATCGTCATCTCTACCGCGACCCCAATTTCTGCTTCCGCATCCTCATCCTCATCATCGTCTTCATATTCCTCTCCACCCTCCGCTTTTGCAATTTCAGGCTCAAACTCAGAGGAGGTGAGCATTGGCGGAGTGATGGTATTGGTATTGGTGACGGTCTCCGTGCCGGTGATTGGTAAAATGGGGCTAATGGTGACGAATCCTGCAGGTATAACTGTTAGGAATTATCTTTTTATGATTCAAAAACGAGATGAAAGATCAAGTTGAAAAGAGCAAGAGTCGAGATGAAAGAAGAAAAGAAAAAGAAAACATACCACCTGCTACCAGCGAATGCCGGCGAACTCTTTCCATTCCACGATTTAAACTTCCCAGTACCCCTGGGAGGGCAATAGAGTCTCTTCTGCGCGGCAAAAGGCGGCGAAGTACCCCAGTTGAAGGCTTGGGAGGAGATGGGAGAGGTTTCTCGGACGAGGATATTTGAGGAGGAGTAGGGGGAAAGGTGGTCGAGGGAGAAGATTGTTTGCTCTTCCTTTGGTTCGGTTAGAATTTCAATTCAATTGGTAGGATAAATGATAGAACTTACGGGCTCTTTTTCTCAAAGCGAGACGTCAATACTTTTGATGGCATTTTTTTGGTGGCTGGTGCCTCTGACTTCGTGTCTCAAGTTTGGTTGATCTTGGTCAGATCAACAGTTGACTGGAGAAGAAAAGAAGAACAATAAATTCTCTGAAAGGACAAAATATGGTTAGTGATGCCGCCAAGTCGAGAGAAGAATAGTGAATTGAAAAGGAAATTGACAGCCGAAATTAAAAAATGGCAGCAAAATTTATTGGATGGGACCATAGCCGATGGACTTGAACATTAATTATACATACCTTTCCTTCCCCAGTCAACAGTCAATCTAACCAAAATCAACAAACTCGAGAACACGAAGCCAAGCACCACCGAGGGATTTCCCCAGAATCCTTAAATTACTGAACAAGAAATCAAGTGGCGGTATCTGTCTTTCCATTTTCGATGTTGGTAGCTCTTATATGGAAATCTGCGAGATGTTAGTCGGTGGAATAAGAAGTGAATACGCTCATGATAAGTATTAATGAATCACACTTACTCACAATTACGATTTCAGGAAACCCAAATAAACAATTTCAAAACACCTTGATGGTATTCAGGGCGGGGCATATCGAAACTGGCTAAATTTCACCATCGAACGAGGGTCAATCTCCGCAACCTCAAGAGTAGGTTTCCTAAGAAAGTATCCTTCATTTGCCTCTGTCTTTGTCTTGCGCCCAGGCAGACACTGGGTATACTCCCAATCTAGCTCATCATTGGAATCTACTTTACCGACTTCAGTAGCCAAAAGGGAGCTTGAGGTCTTATGTATTCGTTAACGAGTGTAAAAAATAGTTAAAAGAGTGTACATACCCAATGGCCAAAATCGGACAAGTCCCATTATTGTGTGTAATCAACGATTGTGAGTCCTTCGGACCAATCCTAGTGTATTGCTATATTCTTGTTATTATCTGCGCTTGTGTATTGTTGCTTTGATTTTACTTACCTGAGCTGAAAAAGCTCCAATTGACCAAAGGAGATAATTGCTTTTGAAAATGGAGCAGGTACAGAACCAAGTTGGCTCACATGTTCCGCTTTGAGGCAGCAAGGAAGCGATGTATAATCTATCATTGAAGGTCCAGCACCAGCAGCAAGGGCTTTGAGATCTAACATCATTGTCTTCTGGAGAAGAATGAGATGGCTCTTGCTCAGCCAATGTTGCCAAAGCATTCAGGTCTTTTGTTGGGCTGGAACCCATGATGTTTTTATTTTTTGCGTCGCGCGAGGAAATTGGCAGTTGGAATACGAAATCGGAAGATGGCTGATCTGACTCGAGATCTTTATCACTGCTCTCAATAATCAACCATGGTGGAGCAAGGCGTCTGATAAGCATTGCATCACTGGGTGATCCAGGGCGACCATCGGGTTCCTTGATCTATTCCATGAAAGTCAATCATTGAAGGTCTTGGAGCAGGAGAAACAACTTGGATCCTCATATGTTCATCTTTGAAGCAGCAGAAAGGTGACGTAGAGTCATCCATCGAATTTCCTTGTTCTCATGAGAAAAACGCGATGACTCTTCCTCGGCCAAAGTTGTCGAAGTATTTGAGGTTCGGAAATGCTCAACAATAACGGAGCAAGGAAATTGCCAGTGGTAATCATCCTTGTTGGTTCTTAGGCCACTTGCGTAAAAAGAGTGTTGATTATCTGCAAACTGAGCTGCAGACACCTCCTTGCTGTACTGACTCCTCGAAAGCTGTTGATAGTAAACATTGATCTGCCGCGAAGTCTGTAAGACCAAGCAATTACTTGATTCATGTTGGGAGTATCAGATATCGAGTTGGGAAACACTGGGCTTCCGGCAGCATCAACTTATGTTTTTGAAGATCGATTGATCTTCCTACCTTTCTCAATTACTTCTTGAAATTTGCTGGCACGATCATTCCCAAAGCGCTCACAAGCCTTCTTAATACTGATGTTGCGACCGTCGGACCTATACACATTTTAATAAGCTTATGTTCAAGAATACACAGCTGTATCTGGGAGTTTAAATCTTACAAAATCAACTAGGTTAAAGTTGCGCACTCTGTTTCCAGCAAGACCATGTAATCCCATTGAGTCATTACTAGAAATAATTCTTTTATTGAAGGCCTTTTTGATGTCGACCTCTGGAAAGAACTCAAAGCCGTTGTCTTGTCCAAAGTCACCACGGGTATGTATACAAACATTTGATTCCTTCGTTCGGTTGCGAAAATTCGTGTTCATGGCTGCGATCAGTGTCACGGTCTTTTGCAACGGCGAGAATACCGTCAGGATTTGTAAGTTTGTGGGTGACAGGTGGTGACTCAACCATTCGTTCGTCGTTGTGTATTTGAAGAGGTGTAGATCTCATTCAAGAATGCTGTGTATCGAAGGTTGGTAAATTATCAAGTGATGCTATTAGAAGGAGTCTCACCTCAGAAAACAAACGTGGTTGATATATTTGATGACATCATGAAGATCCATCCACATGCCAATATCATCGAAGCCAGCACAAAACACAGCAGACATTGAATATCTATCGATAGATAGTGCTCGCTGAGACTCTGATTTAGTATGCCTCGACCTTAGCAGCAACAAGTTCGATCTTCATAATTCTTCCGATCCACCAGAAGCTTCATCTGTGTGCCAAGTAAGGTAGACTAAGTGATAAAATTTAGCCAATTACCAAGTGATAGTTTAGGAAGAGGTGTGCTCACCCAAAAACAAAACTTTAAATGAAGGTGATATTCGAACATTGTATTCCATGTGTTGGTAGATGACTGATAGATGAATGTTAGTTCAGCATCAGGTGGTTGTGTGGGAGGGGTATTTACTTGATCGTTGATAACTGAAACAATTCTTTTGGTAACCTCTAAAGAGATCAAGAAATCGACAGATAATTGTATGATGCGAGGAAACTGATAAAAATACGACGTTAGCAATTTACTCAAGTAACCACTACTCGCATACTTCTGCAAAAGACTAGCACACTCCAAACCTCAAGATCGCATCTCTCCCCTCTTAGAAAACCCGAGCACCCCACACTCACACCTCACATCTCGAATTCCTCCAAATACCAAGTACCAGTATAAAAAAAACTTATTCTTTGACTTAAACATACATACCCATTAAAAACAATCCAACCAAACAATACAAAAGATTCATAGTCTTGTGTTATGTGTAGTATACAAAACAAACACCTTACCTTCACAAAGTAGTACTATCTGTATACCCATATCCGGCGGCCGCCGGAAAAGTAAGAAGAAGGATGGAAAAGTGAAGAAGGGGTATTGTGAAATTCTGTGAATCTTAATTTTAGACACTAACACCAAAGAGAAAATTTTCACTACTGGCTAGGGCAAGGGCAAGCACAAGGGCAAGTTCATGTGACAATGAAAATGGCCTGATTTCTCGGCAGTGAAAGTTGAGATTGTGCCGTAAAGGTTCTCGGAGCACAGTAGTTCTTGGCTTCGGCTACTAACCTTACTGTACAGTATCAGTATCATATTGAGTTACAGATTAAGATTGTAAAACTTTTGCTAGAGAATCACGTTTGTCAAAATTCAAATACTATAGGTACTCGAGTAACAAAGTATATACTAAAGTTCTATTTTTTGCGCTCATGATAACCTTAATGCATTCGCGACCTCGATCCACTCACTGGATTCACTATCAATCAAACCCTATCAAGCCCTACCATACATAACTCTTAACTCTCTTAAAAGTCAAAACCAGGCCCTTCCTATACCTCACGAGTCACTACTCACTACCCACTACTCACTATTATAAAACGGGACTTATTAGTTATAACCTTAATTACTGCGCCATGCTAGCTAGCTAGCTACCTATCAAAATCCACAGTATCTCTATATAGGTATCCGTACCTTCCTCCCTATAAAAAAGCCAACCCTTTATCCCTCCTCTCCTCTATCCTCTATAACAAGCCCCTCGCCCCCCCCTCCCCCTCCCCTTTAAATATCGAAGACGCACCAATTAGGCTTCAGGCGTTAGCTTCGGGATTAGATTTCAAATCTATTAACACTACAAACAGATACATACTTGATTTCCTCAAGATCAAGATTGACGTGAGTTTGCTGTACTACTGTACTTTACTATAGCTAGCGATGATGATAAAATATTGATATTGATGTTGATATTGATAAAAGACAGTTATAGAGATAGAGATAAATATGACTATCAATAATAACAGTAACAGTAACAGTAAGAGTAAGAGGGGCAGCTCTATTTCACTCATTTCTTTTTTCATCGCAATTAATTTTTACTAATAGTGACAGTGACAGCGATAATATACATTTCCACCCAACACCCAGCTCCCAACTCTCAACTCTCAACTCCCAGTTTCCAATTCCCAATTCCCATCTCCCTTCTCCCTCCCCTCTTCATCCTCTCCCCTCCTTCCCCCTATTATCCCTTCCCCCTCTATCCTCCAGCCTCTCCCCCCTTTCCACTACATTCTCCATCCTTCTACCTCCATTCTCCCTCCAAAACACACAAACTCCATTACCCACTCCATCACCCCCTCCATCCTCCCTCCAAACCTCCTCCCTCCTCCCTCCAGAACCCACTCCATCATCCTCTTCAAACTCCATCACCCCCTTCAAACATCAAACATCAAACCCCTTCCCTCCACCTCCCCCCCCCCCCAAAGATGCCCAATCCAAATCAAATCAAATCAACAAAAGACAACCCCCTTCCCTTTCCCCTCCCCTCTTCCCCTCCTCCCCTCCACAATCATACTCATACTCATCCTCCCCTCTCCCTCCCATCCTCCCCTCCATACCCACACTCATACTCACACTCACACTCACACTCAAACTTATAATTTTTAACATAAATTGCTCTGAGCCAAGGACATAATACCAATAATCTCTAACATAAATTACTCGGAGCCAACTAACACCAACTAACACCATGAAATCGACTCAGTACTCAGTAATCACCACCCTAATTTCCATCCATACCCACTTGTATGAATTCCCGAGCGATAGCGATATATTTCTCTATACCCACCCGCCTGCTGCTCATTCCCCTTTCCCCTCTCTTACCCCTTGATATCTACTCGTACCGGTATATATATTTCTCTGAGTTGTGTACCACATTTTCATTAATCGAGAATGGTAATAGCAATAATCCTGTACAGGATACAGGATATGTGATCTCGAGCTGAACCGAAAAGTTTACGAAGAAAGGTACCATCGAATTTCATGAATAAAATAGTAGATAAATCATTTCTACATACCGGTCGGTATACCTATTCCCCACACCATATCCTCTCCCCTCCCATCCCCACCATCCACAACCCCCCTCCCTCAATAAACCAACGCACTAACCACCTTCCCCCTACACTCACCAAACCCAACCTTCCCACCCTCCTCTTCCCCACAACTGCCCCTCAAAGTAACCTCATCCCCATCCTTCAAGAACCTCCTCGTCTCCATCCCCACCAACCAAATATCCTTACTACCACCCCACGACATCTCCAACAAACTACCCATTTCCTGATCGTCCTTCCCCGTAATCGTTCCACTACCCAATAGATCCCCCGTTCTCATATTACACCCCCCACTACTATGATGCGCGAGCATTTGCTCAAAACTCCATATTAGATTCTTGGCATTGACTTTTCCGATCGTAGTTGTGCTTCCATCTGTAGTTGTCAGGTCGATTTCGAGATTGATATTTAGACCCGTATCATTATTTTCTTCTTTGAGATAATCCAACAACTCCCCTGATTTTGAAATCTCGGTTTCCAATTTGGCAGTTCGGAAAGGCGCAATGGCATCTTGTAGAACAACCCAAGGACTAATGCTCGTAGCGAAATTCTTTCCATTACAGGGACCTAGTGGGACGTACTCCCAATTTTGAATATCTCTTGCGGACCAATCGTTCATGAGGACATATCCAAAGATGTTCTCTCCGGCTTCCTTAACTTTAATAGGTTGTCCGAGTTCATTTCCTGTACATAGGAAACAACCAAGTTCCAACTCAATATCGAGTCGTCTAGAAGGTCCAAATATAGGTTTCTTCGGACCAGGAGCTTTAGGATCAAGTATTATCTGACCATTTGGACGTATGACTTGCGTTCCGGACACGACGACCGAAGAAGCTCGACCATGATACCCAATAGGAACATGTGTATAATTTGGTTGAAGTGCATTTTCTGGTCCCTTCAAACATATGTTAGAACGTTACACAAGTCATTGGGCGAATATACCAGAGCCAAACTCACTCTAAACATAGTCCCCGCATTCCTAGCATGATTGATTCCCGCGAAGAAGTCCGTATAATCACCAATTCTCATTGGCAGATGATTTTTCCACTCTCCTTCCTTCAGCAGACATTCCTTTTGCACTTCTTCATTATCCTTTAATAACTCCGGGTATTGTGTATCCTCCTTGAAGACCTCTTGTATATATTTCCTAACTTCCCGATGAACGGGTTGACCTAATGCTGCGAATGCATTGAGATTTGGTTCTTCGAAGACCGAGAGATGATTACTGAAGGACGGGAGTTTTTGGAAACCGGATGATTTGGAAAAGGCGAGGAGATCAAGGACATGGTCGCCAATGCGAATAGCTGGGCGGTGTGTAACTTGGGAATTGCGGGAGGTAATGATACCGAAGGGAATATTGAGGATGGAGAAATCGCTGTTAGGTGATATTCGGAGCCAAGACTTAAGAGGAGGCATTTTGGTAGTAGATTGTGATGAGACCGTGTATGAAGAACTTGTATGAGGAACTTGTTAGGAGATTAGAGTCAAGGTCATCCGATGAAATCAGAAAAGCAGCTTTAGGTATACCGTTACTCGTAACGACACAACACATACAATAACCAACCCTTTACTCGAGTAATTCCAAAGAATATCAATCTTACCCAGACAGATCCAGTATGTATAGTTAACCCACAAACCAACCGATGATTGATAGATATCAAGCTCAAGCTTCAGCTCCAGCTCCCGCTATTCACAATTTCAGATAGAGGGGTCGTGCCGAGCCTTCCCAATCCCAATCCCATCCCAATCCTAAAGTGGGGTAACCCAACCCTTCGCGGAACGAACCTTTCTATAGTGGAGTCATCCAAACTTAAGGAAACACAACAGAAATCCGTAGCTCTATCATCCCTGCCGCACCTAAGACACAATAACTACTAAGGTTAACCCACGGCATTAATTCCGTCCTCCTACCCCTCCCACCCTCTCAATGCTCTCATATAATTTTTCCCAGTTCCGCTATAATACATACAGTACAACGATAACAACAATGCGGTGGTTGTGATGTATCACATTCAATGATTCAAATATATCTATATTCATCCAGTATTAATATGATGTTGAATTTACTGTACCTACTAGGCTACTACTCAGTACTAGTCGACTTTTAAGATCTTGGTCTTAGCCGTTGACTACCTAGGTACCTACCATTCAAATGCCGACCCACGGCCAATCTTCGCTTCTCCTGTGTAGGTATGATCTGGCAAGATATATCGTGTCTGGGGATTGTGTGGATAATTATAAATACAGATGCACAGCAAAACTGCAACTTGCCCTATGATATGTATCTTCTTCCTGAATATTTCTACTCGAGTAGGCAGGCCACTTGATATTAAAATGTACAAATATATTCTATCCATATCATTGCAGACTTATCCACTCCCTAATTCCTAAAACAAATCTCTACACTGCCTAAATAATTCATCCCCCTCTCCAAATACAGCAACTGAACCAACACCCACACCATCTCCTCCCACTCCCGGTGTTCCATCAATCCCATTACCAACGCCATACCCACCATGACCACTGCCCATACCTAACGCTGCCTCAAATAAATTCGTCATTTCATAACTCATTTGATTTCCAGTCATCTGACTACTGTCCGTTCCTATACCCATTCCGTGTACACCTCCATGTCCATTTGTATCGAATCCTCCTCCCAACCCCGTAATCTCATGACCTGCCAATCCAGCCATAGCAAGTGCAGCGCTACTATGTGCATCATCCGCTCCTAATGTATTGTTGAGATGGTCATTTGGTGTAGGCGATAGTCCAAGTTTTGGCGCTACTTCTTTTAAACCTTTGATTGTCCTCCAAAGACGTTTCGAAACGAAGGATTTATTGGAGAAACCCTTGACGAGATCGAGTGCCATGTAAAATTCGTCCCGACAAAATGAACTGAAAGTCACAGGAGCATGACAACTTGCGAGAAATATGACTGCCAGGGCAGATATTAGAAAGTAATTGAAACAAACTTGTTGTACGCGATAAATATCAGAGGTTTGGTTGAGATGTGTGAGAACTCGAATTGTATCTTTTGCAAGTTCGACGACCGTAGTCGCGTGCGAGGGATCCTCTTGTATAGAAGACGCCGAATGTAGTACAGGGCGGTAAATAAGGATACGCATTTGATTAGCACGAAGGTAGAGAAGTATTTGTAGTCGATGAACGGCGCGAGAGGTAGTTGGTGGTACAGAACCATTTGGAAGCTGCAGTTGAGGTGGTATCGCTTTCTGCCATTCAACAATTTGATAATTTAAGTAGTTCAACTCTGCAGCATCTATTGTCGTCGTCGATGTCGAGGTGGAGGTGAAGGAACAAATTGAGCGCCAAACTCTAGAACCGATTGTTGAGTATGCTATCATAACATGTAGATACGGGACGGTGTTATCCTGCTGGAAAAGTCAGCAAAGCTTCATGTGAATGTAGAAGGTTACATACTGGTTTGGGTAAAGTAGGATCGATATCTGTATCTTGTAAAGCAAAAGGCATGCCTGTACCGAAACTCCATCTCCGATCGAGTACGTAGATTGACCAAAAAAGTTTGGTGACAGCTATCCGTTCTGGTTCATCAACCACAACTTTAAATAAAGAATCACGTCTATGAAGACCTAATTCAATTGACATTCGCGCAACTTGACCAATTATGCGCCAAGCCAGTGCTTCTTTGTCGCAATGGAAATGATATATTGCCTGTGAATTGTGTCAGTCTGTAGATGAAGGCGATTTTCACGTAAATGAAAGCGGCAGAAAAAATCTCAGAAAAGAGAAACAACGAAAGGTTTGAACATGGAGAAAAGGGTCTGCATGATTTGCGGAAATTATAAGTAGACGATAACATGACATAAGAGAGAGTAAATTGGTGGTAATGATATCACAAACACCACAACAATTCAGGTAGGCCAGTGCCTTTTCTATCTTCTGATTGTGTCAGTTGTTTGCGATTCCTGTCCTCGATCGGTGAGGCATGAGCTTCGCAATGATTTGTGCCCGCAAGCATAAGATCCACAGTCGAAAGTTCTATCGAGTTATCGACATAGAAGAGACTGAATAAGTAACCCCAGTCAAATTAAAACAGACAGGGCGTCTAGTGTAGTTGGTAAACACGCTGTGTGACTTTCAAGTAAAGTTTTATTCCAGAGAGGCGGGATCGAAACCCGCGGCGTCCAAAACATATTTTTTTTGATCTTCTTTCATTTTTGCCTCTGCCATCTCTGCGAGGTTATTCCTAATTCGAGACTTTTATCCGGTTGTGACTCCTCGAGTACCCGAATAGATGGTACTGCCACCGACTGAGGTTTATTTTGTGGTTCTTCGCTTATCCTTGATCATGAGGAAATGTAAACATGATAGTCCAGGCCCACACTCCACGGCTCCATGTAGACACTGATGAGGCTGATAACTACATAATGAGCGGCTTAGTGCAACAACATATCAGATAGGTTTTTGTACTTTGATGGTAGAACGCGAAACCCCAATATACATTGGTGGAGGAAGTGGAGGTTCGAATCCTTCCGAGGTCAATTTTTTATTTTTGACGTTTTTTTCCGTGAAAGATTATCAAGTATCTGTGGTTTGCTTCCTCTTCGCAAATTCCCCGATTCAGCAAGATGTCTTTTTTGCGGTCCTCAATCCCATCTAGCCAATGAATATCATTATTGTATAACTTGGAAACACATTTATAATGTAGTAAGTGTTTCGATGCAACAATAAATCAGTAGGCTTTGTCGTTTAATGGTAGAATAGTAGAAAAAGGGTTCCCTCAGTTTCTACCTATCGAGTTCGATTCTCGACGAAGCCAATTTACTTTTTGACATTTTACACCCTCGACCACATTTTTGCTGCGGCCTTCTTCTCCATCCATAGATTCTTTTCTCTCAAGCCACTGAATGTAAAGTTGAAGGGATCCACCTTCTCACCCCCGTATGCTCGATGCGGGTCCCGGTTGCTTGACAACAACTTCATAAGATGAAGTTTGTTTCTCACCAACCCAACATGGTAAGGGTAACTCATGATCCTCACAACAACTCTTATCAAACTTAAGAGTCCGGACACACTTGCTTTAAACTTAACTCACTAGAGTTTGTGACTTCTTTGATCTTCCACAACCTTTAAACAAATGCAAGATGCCAAAAACAATAACATCAACCAAGAGAATTCTTTCAACTCACCACAAGTACCAAGAAAGGCAGAGTTCTGACCTCCACAATTTCATTATGCAAAGCATGATCAGCAGACTCTTTCACGCTCTCAAATAATCGGAAGGCCATATCACTCTGCCCACTGCCTTCCATAATCATTGAGATAGCCATGACCGTTTTCAACATACAACAATTGATATTATCAATTCCTTGATTGATGTTCGAGCTGGCAAGGCCACTCCTCACTGCAGCATCAATGGAATCAAAAAGCGTGATTCCATGATGAATTAGTTTCTCTATATCCAAGACAGGATACATCAGACCCATTTCTTCTTCATATACCCTACAAAGTCGAACCATTTCTTCTCGGGATACACTTCTCAATGGATCTGGAGCTCGAATGCCATTCGTACTTATGGATGGTAATACCCTGGGTCGTATAGATGGTGGTGATGCTACCGGTGTAGGATCTTGAGAAAAAATCCCTTGATCTGTCATTTCCTGATATCCCATATTATGAAGTGTGTTCTTTGCCACATCTAATCCGAAAGCTGAGCTGGTCGGTCCACGAAATGAAGGATGTCGTGATATAGGTTCATATCTAGGAGAGTTTGCCTGTGGTCCGGAATGTTGTGAGATTGACAGTGATCTTTCTGATGATTGCCCAAAAGGTGTGCTGCCATCACCACCTCCACCTCCATCGCCACCTGCGCGCATCGCATTTAGATTCGCATATAGATTCTCCACTTGTCCGTGTAGTGCGGCAAGCTGTGAGTTCATCTGGCGAAACTCTTCCGATTCTTTGAAGCCATTGGTACAACAATTCGGAGCATACTGACAGTCGAGATTGAGATTTCCGCATCGCTGACATGGTGTATTTCCATTACATTTGATCTTTCTTCGTTTGCATTCATTACTATAATTAAGATATCAGTATCAATGGAGGTTCATCCTTCAATTGAGGGTGCAAGAATGTCTGCAGAAAAGTAAGAGTGCGCCCCATGGTTTCCAGCTGGTGGATAACCACCGAACCACCCGAGAAGTAATCAAACTACATCTCCAAAAGCACCAACATAGAGACACACAAAGAGAACAATAAAAGGATCCAAATATCACTTACCAGGCGATAGATATATATCTATTTCTCTTTGCTCTCGTGTGTGGAGCCCCTTCTCTATCCTTTGAGTTTCCATTTGTTGTTGATTCTCCTTCACCCGACATACTTTTTCTCTTGTTTCCGCTCTGAGCCCCGGTATCTGCGGGTGATTCCGAAGACTGTTGACCATTGATATTATCGAAACCTGGTACCTCCATAGGTGATTCAGCCAAGTAATTTAAATCGGTAACTTGTGATTCAAGTATATTCATTATCACATTGAAAGGAGAAGACTTGGTTGTCTTTGGGCATTCGATCGAAGTAGTTTAGATTAATTGGTGACGTTTTTCGAGAGTTGTTGACTCGTTTTCATTTCTAGCAAATGAGCGGTTTGTGATCTCGATTTGTTTAATCTGTGCGGGGAAAGCATAAACCAAACAAGGATCATTTGGTAAGGGGTTGGTAAGGGGGAGATTCCCGTGATATGGAGTAGAATTTTCCAGTTTGGAGTCAAAGGATTGATGAAAATCCATCTCAAATGATATAGAGTAAAGGTTGATTGACATAGACATCAATTTTGCATTCAAATTCACAATCATTCCCTCTCTGTACCCAAAGAGAGCTTGATCAAAGCTACGGTAGATACCGTTTAGCTTGAACAAAGCAAACAAAAGACCTAGTAGTACTAGCTCTGAGCTACTACTCCGAAATATGGAGAATTCCCCAAGTCACTATAACGAATAGACATATCTAATTTCAATACTTCAACACATTTACAGATCATATCAAGTGACTACCGGCACTGCTAGCATTCAACCTAATACGGGAACATCCCATCCCAGCCAATCTTATAAATGCAAGAGCCTCCTTCTTATCTTCGAGAGACCTGAAGGACCGACCCTCGCTGCGCAAGATTGCATCCCAGCAGTAAACTCTAAGTCTCTAACAACCAGTACCGACCTATATAACAATATCCATCAATTCCATTTCATAATATCCCATACTTATACCAATGCCATATCAATCACTTCCCAACCACTTCCTAAGCTAGCTAGCTAGTCAGTCATCACTGGCATTCATTAGCTCCCTTACCTCCCGTCATTAGAATAAACACCCATCCATAATCCCAATTTCCAAAAACGATATTATCACATTTACAACTACCTCACACATCTCAAAAATATCAAAAATACCGGTAGATATCTACCAGTATACGACCGGATGAATTTTATAAAGGTTTTCCATTGTTTTAGAAGATCGCTGTTATGATGCAATAAATACCTAGCTTATCTTATGCAACATAACCAACTATACTGTACCGCTTTCCATACCCTTTTAATTCGTAAGTCATCATGTAGGAGCTATCAAAATATCTTTGCGCAAGTCTTCATCTTCTCCCTCCTCCCATAAACAACCACCTATCCATCCATCGCTCATCATCCATACATATCTACACCCCTCCACTCCCCCACAACCTCATCAAAGCAATCCCCTCGTCCTCTCCTCCGCCTCCGCCATCCACCCTTCCAACCTCTCCAGATCCCTAACCCTAAACCCCACCTTGAACGGATACGGATCGGTCGTCAAACTCGTCTTCACCGCATTACACTCCAACGCATCCAGAATCGGTAAATCCTTGCTATCCTTCGGCGCCACAATCTGAAACGCCGTGAATATCCTAATAAACGCCGTGAACAGTTCTCGGTTTGCTAGATGTGAGCCTGCGCACATGCGGGAACCGGCGCCGTAGGCATAGTGTGGGGTACCGCCTCCTTCGGGGTTGTCGAGGTAGCGTTCGATGGAGAATTCATTGGGTTGTTTGAAGTGCGTGGGGTCGTAGTCGGCGGCCCATGCGTTCTGGTGCGGGGTTAGTTGTTGATGTTTGGAGATAGGATGTGAGAAAGGATATGAAAAGAGCTTACCATGTAGAAAGTTGTGCCCGCTGGAACAGTGGCACCATTGTACTCAATATCTTTGATACTTGTTCTGGGTAGACAGATAGGAATGACGGTGAAGAACCGAAGAACTTCTCGGACGAAAGCGGTAACATATGGGACTTTTTCTTCAAGTAGACATCTCTCCCATGCATCTCCGTCGGGGTATACTTTCATGATTTCCTCATATGCTCGCTTTTGAATTTCTTGACCATGTTCGGAGGAAAGGTATGCAATTCCCATGATCAAATTTCCGGGAACTGTATCGAGACCAGCAGAAACCATAGTCACACAGATAGATTTGAGTTCATCTGGTATCATTAGTATGTCACTTTCGTGAGGTATCTTGGAGACTTACTTTCGTTCAATTTTGCATCTGGATCCTTGATGATATTTCCAGTAATGCAAGGGTTGTCTGTACCATCGGCGATTTGTTTCTTGAGTCTGCCCAAAAGAATATTCAAATACTTGTCCCGTCTTTCTCTAGACTCAATAGCTTCTGTGTTTGACTTGGGTAACAATCTCAACAATGGGATATAATCCTGCCAGTTATTGCTTGTAGATCTGAAATTGCTAACAGCTCTTTCCACATCACAAATCTCCTGCAACAAATCCTTATCCTTAACTTCATCAAGTCTCGATCCATAGTTCAATGTCAAAGATGTATTGAGGGCGAACTTTTGAAAGTAAGAGATAGGATCGATATCAACTTGTCCATTCTTACTATCATTGAGTAATTGTCTAATAGAAACCTTGGACTCAAGATCGATGATAGGCATATAAGATTGAGTAGCCGGTCGATTCAAAGCAGTAGCTGCAGCCTTTCTTCTCTGCTTACAAGATTCATCCCATGGAGATGTACCAATAGTGAAACCTTGAGAGGTAGAAACCACACTATGAAATGTATGAAGGGTAGGACGTGAGATCAAGGCCGCTTGATTGGTGATCCAAAAATGACGAACGGAATCAAAGGAATTGACGAAGATAATTCGCTATTTAAAATTAATATGACATCTCCGCTGAAGAAGTAATATATCATACCTTATTTCCCAATCGTACTTGAAAAACCGCTCCATACTTTTCGGCCAATTTTCTTGCTACTATTGCATGACTGACACCAAATTCTAAGAGACTTCCAAATAGAGGATATCCAGGTATTTCAGGTATACCCTTAATCTTTGGTGTATCTGTACGATTCAGATATCGTATAACAAAAAAGACGGCGGCGATAATCGCAATGCCTATTGTTTGAAGAGACATTGTAACAGGTTGATGTCGATGCTGATGAGAAGGAGAATGAGAAGGAGAAGGAGAATGAGTGAAGTGAGAAGGTCAGTGTAGAATCTGTAGATGGAGATGAAGGAGAGAGAATGAGTGTAGTAAGAAGGCCAATGTAGAATCTGTAGATTGAGATGGAGGGAGGTTGAAGGATAACTAGTCGATAGATATATAACTACTCGAGTAGTTCCCCAAAGTAATACGTCTCTTTTGATCTCACCCGTGATTCACTTTTCTCCAATTCTGCAAGTAATATCCAAGGAGTCTTGAATACATCTTCACTATTCAGTTACAAAAGCTAATGATATGATAGGTCAAGAGTAACAATTTTTGAAGCAAGGTGTAAGGACAGGACCCGAACAACAATCAATACTGTAAGCCCCCAGATTTTCTACATTCCGCGCGGGTTCTCTTCCGTGTCTTGCTGTCGTGTACCAAGTATTGAATCTGAGAGATGAAACTAAAATAAGAAAAGGAGAACAAGCTTTGATGTTTGAACAAAACATCCAAATTAAATTAAAGATTGTGTGGAGAAGATCGTCATACAGTAGCTTTTAAATTATCTTTAACAACTTTTAAGGTTATCTTGCATTTTCGTGTTATCTGTGAAAGCGGAATGAATTCCGTCATTGAATATGATGGAATCCTCGACTAGAATTTGGTTATTGGTATTCATCCCGCATGCGGAAATGATGATTGGGTGACTCTATGGGTATCACTCCGATTTGTCATTATCCGGTCGGTTGTACGCGGGGGAGCTGAGAGGTATGGGTATGGGGGTATGGGGTACGGGTAAGAAAGTGTCATTGTTGTAGCGGAAGATCACTTTTGAGGGTTTGTACAATTGATACATATTCATTTATCCTATCTTCTCATTCTCATTCTCATCTACCTAAGTCAAACATTCATTCCTTTACAATAATAATACCACCATCATTCAACATGCCCGTCACAAAGTTCCATACATCGGAGAAGTACAAATATCAAAATGGTTTCGCTTCATATCATGAGTAAGCTTACTCTCATCCTACCTCTTCCATTTACCCATCTGACATATTCGCAGATCTGAAGCCATCGCAGGTGCCCTTCCTATAGGTGCCAATTCTCCTCAGAAACCCCCTTGTGGTCTTTACGCAGAGAAGCTGTCCGGCACAGCATTCACAGCACCACGACACGAGAATCAACAAACATGGCTGTATCGCATCCTTCCCGCCGCATCACATGAACCTTTTATTCCTCGCGAAGCTTCATCCTATAACACCAACCCGGAAGGAAATAAATTACATCAAATACCAAATCAGTTGAGATGGGATCCTTTTGACCTTGATGAGACGGTGGATTGGGTACACAGTTTGAAGTTGGTAGCTGGAGCTGGTGATCCCACGTTGAAGCACGGAATTGGAATATTTATATTTGCAGCTGGCAAGAGCATGGCCACAAACGAAGCATTCTATAGTGCGGATGGAGATTTCCTGATTGTGGCTCAACATGGAGTATTGGATATCCAGACTGAGCTCGGAAATCTTCTCGTCCGACCAAATGAGATATGTGTTATTCCACGAGGAATCCGATATCGAGTGGAACTTCCAGAGGGTCCGGTACGAGGATATATCTTGGAATTATACTCGGGACACTTTCAGCTTCCGGAATTGGGACCCATTGGTTCGAATTGTTTGGCCAATGCGCGGGATTTCCAAGCACCGGTTGCGAATTTTGAACACAATACCGATGGCCAATTTAAAATTCTGTCGAAATTTAATGGACATCTTTTTGAAGCTAGTCAAACACATACACCATTCGACGTCGTAGCTTGGCATGGACTTTACTACCCATACAAATACGATCTTGGACGATTCAACACCATCGGAAGTATATCATTTGACCACCCCGACCCCAGTATCTTCACCGTTCTCACCGCACCCTCCGACCACATCGGCACCGCCATTGCCGATTTCGTGATATTTCCTCCACGCTGGCTCGTTGGCGAAGATACATTCCGACCACCCTGGTATCACCGCAACACCATGTCCGAATTCATGGGTCTTATCGGCGGGGAATACGACGCGAAAACTGGAGGGGGTTTCCAGGCTGCTGGAGCCAGTCTCCATAATATTATGTCGGCTCATGGTCCTGATGCGGGTACGCATGTTAAGGCATCGAATGCAGAATTGAAACCGGTGAAAGTTGGAGAGGGGAGTATGGCGTTTATGTTTGAGAGTTGTTTGATGGTGGGGGTTACGGAGTGGGGTTTAAGGCAGTGTAGGAAGGTTCAGGAAAATTATAATGAGGAGAGTTGGACGCCTTTGCAGGCGAGTTTTAAGATTCCGGAGGGGGTGAGGAGGATTAGTCATTTGATTGAGGGGGAAATTTGAGATTGAGGGGGAGATTGATATTGGGAGAAGTGTTGGGGGTGGGGGTGAGGGTGCGAAGGGGCAAATTAATAAAGAGGCGCTGCCGCATTATGGTTGAGGTATGGGTATTGGGGTATGTTGGTGTGTGGTGGTTCTGCAAGGGTGGTTTTACGAGTTCATGGGCTATTTCTTTTTATGCCTTAATAATACCAATTATCGATACCATTGTTATATTCATGACGCTATTTGAACATATACAGTCTACCTAGAGGTACATGGTAGAGATTGTGAAGATTGCGTGACACTAACTATATCATCATATGCTGGTACATATACGAGTAAAAGAAGGTGATTTGATCTTCGATAGGTTCTCGGTATTAATATTAATAGTGTTTGGTGTTTGGTGTTTGGTGTTTTGGGGCTAATGGAAAGGGAGAGGGAGATGGAGTGGGTTGGGGAGGGGAGGGGAAGGTGATGGTGATGGAATTGGAGATGGGGGAGGAGGAGGAGATATGAGAAAAAGTGGAGGGGTGGAGGAGTGGAGGGGTGGAGGGGTGGAGTGGAGGAGTGGAAGAATAAGGAGGATGGAATGGAAGATGGGAGATGGA
>KI628636.1:24983-45994 GCA_000503235.1 Sclerotinia borealis F-4128 | reverse complement strand
AGGGGGGAGAGAGTGATGAAGATGGGGGGGAAAAGGAAATGGAGATTGGGATTTGATGTTGGGTTAGGATTTGATGTTTGGATTGGAGATGGAGGTGGAGATGGAGATGGAGATAGAAATGGTAATGGTAATGGTGAGGAGGGGAGGAAGGTGGAAGGAAGATGGATGGAAGGAAGATGGGAGGAAGGTGGAAGGGTGGAGGATAGAATGGATGGGTGGAGGATAGAATGGATGGGTGAAGAGGATGGTGGGAGATGGGTGGAGAGAATAGTGGGAGATAAAGTGGAATGGGATGGAATGTGGGAGATGGAAGATAGATGGAATACCTAGATGAAAGGTAGAATTTATTATTGGAGTGGATTAGATAAGATTGGTGTTGATGGTAATTGAAATGTAAATAGAAATTAATCGGGATTGAGGTTGAGTTTAATAGTCGATGCGCTGATGGTTGATGATTGATGGTTGATGGGGAGGAGGAGCATGATGGAAGGGATATATGGGAACTAGAGGGGCTAAGGGCTAGGTATATTTTGGGAGAAATACTTGGTGTGATGTGATGTAGTGTGATGTGATACTGTATGTGGAAAAGGGGTGTTTTGTACCTGTTGGAATTTTTGGAATTCTTGGGGATGTGATTGGGTGGATGGGTCTGGATGGGTGTGGATGGGTGTGTGTGTGTGTGCGTGTGCGTGTATAAGTATGTTTTTGGATATATGGAATTCAGTTGTGATTTGATGGGATATAATACATTTGGATTGGATGATTGAGATAGCATTAGCATTAGCATTAGCATTTCGTATTGTGTTATAGAACTCGTAAGTTGTGGCTGAGCTCATATTAGCATAGAATTAGCATTGAATTAGCATATAATTAGCACAGCACAACGATGATTAATTAAATTCTTTTGAGAATAATCTTAGTTTTGGCTTTCGCTTTGGCTCACTAGCTCATTAATTTACTTACTCAAATCAATTGAGTTTTATCTACCGGTAGTAGAACTAATGAGACGATTTTCCCAAAGCTCCCTGGTGCTTGGATGATTCCACATTACCCCTCACGAGAGAGACCAATTGGATTATTGTACTACCCCTCTTTTGATTAATGTTGCTGAAACTTTAATTGAATTGAGTTGAATTGAATGGATTTGATTTGATTTGATTTGATTTGACACAATTAATGTATGAGTATATGTAGATATCTTCTTTTCGTAGATTGTGAATTGCCGGTATATTGTGCTGTTATAAATAAGTATTGGTAGAAGTAAATCCTCAATTTATATGTAGAGAGAACTTATTTACTCAGTATTTACCATTCAGAAGCATTTGAAACTAACAAGGCTTTAAATGAATTCAATTCAACTAATGAAACGATATCAAAACAGCAATCAGCAATCAGCAGATACCCGTTCCATTCCCCCTATGACGAAACCTGGGGTATTTTTGATTTGATCCACTTCCCCAGTTTTTAGTGTAGATATTCAAGGGAGGATCAGCAACTAAAACTTACCTTACTGAACAAGGGAACAGTTTTGTGGGGCTAATCTTCTTTGAGTTGTTGGTGTCTCAGGGGAAGATACTACATGTGGGATGGGGTGATAATGTTTGGGTTGTGATATGTATGGATATATATATGGATATGGATATGGGATATAGAGGAATGGAATGATTGATGGGATGATTGATGAATGATTGTACTACAAACTTATGATTTGATATATGGTTTGATGTAACGATTCAATGGATAGATAGAAAAGTCTCGTGAGCAAATGTAGGAATATTTTATCAAATCAAATGAAGAGTTCCGAGGTACAAAGTGTAATACTTTACTTTAAAGGTGTGGCTTAATTTACTTAGATAAACTGAAATTATTACCTCTTTTATTCGGATAATCGGAACCAATCAATTAATTGTTGCGTGACCTGAAGCTTCCCCTCATTTGAACATCTGAATGACCTCCTCTTTCCTTCCTCCTTTGTTATTCACTTACCTCTACTATAACCTTGTTGTACAATTTCTATCTACATACTTCATCTTTCCTGATACTTAAATCCATCAAAGAAATATCATCTCTCAATTATCAATCTATCAAATAGCTTTCTTAGTTATTTGATTCAACCAACTTAACTTATATTGTCTTTGTCTCTCGATAAACATCGTGAGATATCGTAATTACTACTCTTTTACTACATCAAGTAAACCAAACAATCTACCACTCAATCAATCATGTCTGCCGATACAGCAACTCAACCCATCAATACGACAACTGTTGCTCAAGATGCTGATCCTTTACCTTTAACCAAGGTTGATTCTGCGGTTCAAGGATTATCGAGTAGTCCTACTGAGGAGAAGACAAGCAAGCATCGGAGAACCAGTTCCAGTGCTCCTGGTGTATGGAATATTAATGACTTAGGTATGTATTTATTCTTCTTGTCATAAAATATCTCCTGAGCCTTGATTGATGAAAAGATACTAACAATTTCAATAGAGAAAGATGGAAAGGAACTAGAGATTGCAAAAGAAACTCAAAAGCTGAACTGGTATGTATCAGACTTACCCCACTTGGTCAAACACAACTTTATATCAATGATATACTTCATGATTGATGGCTGATGATGAATTTGTTGTATAGGCGTATAAACAAATCACCAATGACTCTTGATGACCCGGAAAAGGGCTTCCTCAAGAAACCTCTCACTACACCACCAGTCAAGAAGATTGACTTACATTTTCCTCTGGGATTGGAGGTCACAGCAAGAAATATGAAGGGTGTTACTATCAAGGATGCATTAGATGCTATCTATAAGCAATACCGAAAGAAGGTGTGTTATTTCCCATTTCCTGTCCCTTGAATTCTCCACCAGCATCTTATGATCTTCTTCCACCACTTGTCAAACATAACTTGTCATTCTTCTCTGCCACTTGTCAAATACAACTTGTCATTCTCCTCTGCCACCTTGTCAAATATAACTTATCATAATCATCCTCCACCATCTCAAACACATCCAACTAACACATCCATAACATCAGGCCGATGATGAACTCGGAGAACCCGTCCTCGCCGGCTTCGAATGGGATAAAGATGAATCATGGACTCGTCTCATTGTACACTGCAAGAAAGAAGGAGCACCACAACCCAAGAAGAAGAGCAAGAAGGCTGGTAAAGAAGGAGAAGAATTGTAGTTTTTACTACCATTGCTTCTAATTGAGACCCAGAACTCTTTCTTGTGCCTACTCATAAACTACACTTGTTGTTTAACTAGAGCATGGATGGTTTGCTTTGCGTGGTTATGGATGGTTCATGGATGGTATTTACTTGCGTGATATTGATGGATTGATGGATTTTGCTTCGGATATGATATGGCTGGTATGGGTGCTATGAATGGAATGAAATGGATGATATGGCTCGGATATGGTGATAGGTTGATACAATGAAATTCCTCTCTTTAATTTGTCATTGTATCAATTTTCATTTGCTGTTTGCCACTTGACATCTACCATTTACAATTTCGAACGCTAAATTAGCGAATATCCTCTGAGATAGTGCACACCCAACCCATACCACACCCTAACGCTCATCCTCCCATTCTCATACTAGCATCCTCATCCCCTTGCTTATTCACCACCCATTCATACAGTCAACCAGTCAACCAACCAGCCAGCTCAAACTACAGTAATACCAAAAATAAACTCTACTCAGTATCATCGCTTAACAGAAAGAAGTCTTATACTCGAGTAGAGTATTAGAATATTAGAATATTAGAATTCCGAGAAGATTACTTATTGTACTCGAGTACTAGTATTTATATTATATTTCTTTCTTTCTTTCTTTCTTGATTTAAAGAGTATAGATAGAGGAGTATAGATAGAGAATAATAGAGTTGATAGAGTTGATATAGAAATGAAGTTGTGATAAAAAAGAAAAAAGAAAAAAAAGAAAAAAAGGAAAAAAAAGAGAAAAAAAAGGTATTAGTATTATTAGTATATATATATACTTGAGTGCAACGTTTGTGAGTGAGTGAGATGGTATACGAGTATAAGCAATGGATATCTACGAGTATTCTATAGGTAGGTAGTATTCGAGTAAATTGAATTGTATCTGGATATACGATTGATTTTTAATACATTCAATTATATATTAGCGGGTACTTGTCAGAGTACGAAAGCACTACGAGTATATGAAAGTTGATGAAAGAGATAAGACTCCTTTCCTTGCATTATTTGATAGATACATTTTTTTGGTGATGGAAGAAAAGAAAGAACAGTGGTTAATTAGTATGAGAACTACAGTACCATACTTTTTCTTAACCTCTCTCAACCCCTCACATCACATCCCTCAATCCCCCTCTTAATCCCCAACTTCCAACTTCCAACTTCACAACCCCTATCATCCAATACCTCACAATTCCACAAATTAACAAATTAACAATTCGAACTTAAAACCTTCTACCCCAACCCATCCCATTCGATCCCAATCTTACTTACTCTTCCCCACAGGAATCGTAGCATAATACGCCATCGCCGCCGCATTAACCTCTGGCGTCATCTCCTTCCCTTCCTCCATTAGCGATGCTAGAAGTTTGAAGTAGTGTATATAGAATGCCTTTTTGAGTTTTGTCAGTTATGTTTATTCATCCCATTCCAACCCATCTCATTCTTTGCTTTCCCAATTTCAACAATTTCCCAAGTTGGTCTTCTTTCTCCTTTTAGTCCAATATGCATGCATGCATATTATATCTCCCTCCAAGAAAACAACTTCAAGAAAAAAGCTACAGGAAAAGAAAAACAAAATACATACAGGCGTAAAAGTATTGAAAAATCGTGCTTCCTGATCAGTTTCATTACTGAATGTGTGAGGAGCACGAGTAGGAACGACGATGTAGTCGCCGGCTGCGGCGTCGATGCGAATGGCGGGTTCGTGGGTGGAGGGGTTGGCGGGGACCCAGAAGGTTAGGACTAGGGATTTGTTAGGTGGGAGTTTGGGGGTTGCGGGGGGGGTAAGAGGTTTGGGGAGGAGAGGTTTGGGGAGGAGGATAAGGAAATGGGTGGGTAGAAGGAGAGAAGTTTGGAGGAGAAGAGGGAGGGGGTAAATAATTTAAGGGGTGTGAGGATGGGGGGTAAATCAAATGGGGTAAGTAAAGATAGCGGATTAATAAAGTGTGACAATGATAGGCAAATAAAAATGGGTAAAGGTGATGAAAATAAAGGGAGATATAAAAAAGCAAAAACAAACCTCCTTTCGTGACCAAAAATGTCTCATCATGCATCTCATGCCAATGAGCCGGTGGCCCCTTCATATGCGCTGGGACAATCCCTTCTACTGTTGAGATACGGTTATCTATTTCAGTTTAATTTTTGTTAGTATTGGTGTTTGGATATCGGTATGAGGTGTGGGGGGAGGGGGGATGCACGATTGTTAGGACGTGGTGTGGATCTGGGGGGATGTGAAATGAGAGGATACGGTTGGATGGGAAATGGGAGGATAAGAATGTGAGTTAGGCCGGGTGGGAAATATGGGGGAAAGAAGTAGGGGAGGGAACGGGAGGGAAAATAATGATAGAGAAGAAGGAAAATACTGTATATACATACCAGTCCGACTTCCATCCTCCATAACCCTCAATTTAACACTTCCGAGCGTTATCACCTCGCCAGCTTCCGCTTTGAGATGGTAGATTGGGACGTTTGGTTGGGGGACGATGGGGGTTGGGATTGGGTTGCTCATTTTGATGGGGATGGTGATGGTGATGGTGATGGTGATGTGGTGTGGTGTGGTGTAGTGGTGTGGTGCTTGGGCTTGGGTTTGGTGTTTGGGTTTGGTGGTTGAATGTGTATATGTGGATGGGAAGTGGTGACTAAGAGTGCGATTTATATCAGGGAGGTTATATATATATGAATAAATGAGGTATACCAGTAGATAAAATGGAACTTTATAACCTCAAACCGAATATTCTCCTCTCATTGGCTCGCTCCCACCGCTATGATGTTAAGGTTAAGATCTCGGTGTCTGTCGGTCAACAATAAATCCGAAGTGCGGGGGTTGATTGGTGAGACTCGTGAGACAAACAGACTTGTTTGATGCTGCATTCGGTTGAAGTTTTGAAAGTTAAATAAGGGTTGAGAATGGAATGGAGTCAATGGATCGATTGCAGAGACCTTTTATCTTCTAAGGCTGCAATGGAATGGAATGTAAGATTAGATTAGATTAATTGGTTATTTAGCAAGTTTCAACACCAACAACTGTACATTAAATAATTCGGTAGTCACTTCTTTGTTTGGATTATGTAATATGCCGATATGCCGATATCTCCGGCTATTAATTGGTGAAGGAGATGTACTCGAGTATAGTTTAGTTTTGTTCGCTTAAAATTGCTAATATATAGATAGAGTCTTCTAATTATATAGTCTATTCGGCTTTTGTTTTGATCGATAGCTAGATCACATACAGTTGGACCTAATCTCAGTTAGTTGAGGTAAGACGGTACTGTATCTTCGAAGTTTAAAGACCATTCATTTAGTATACTAGGTATATGGAAGCTCATAGGAGTTTATAACTACTCGCGAAAATTACGAGAGCTGATACAGTATGATTACTCTCGACGAGAATTGCGTACAAATCAATTCTATACCTTACACTGTCTCCTATTTACCTAGTATCATTAATTGCACTTACGCTAGCTAGGCCTGATAAAGCAATCGGTGAGTTGCAGGCTTGCATCAGTTGTGTAAGTGCAAGTGCTCGCGGGTATGTTTAGATTTGCATGAATTCGCACCCCGAAAATACTATATCATTACCTTATTTATCTCTCTCGTTCCATCCCCATCTGTGAAACCTGATAAATACTCCAAAGATTGGAGGTCGACCCGATCTTTCAGGAGGTTTTACTTTACTAGCTTTACCAGTTTTACTCCTTCGAATGCCAGTGGCTACCCCGAATGATTTATTTAGATGGAATTACTCGAATTCATATCGAAGGGTATACGGAAAAACCTCAAGTTTATTATTGTTATCCTTTTCAACACCTGTATCTAGAAGATCATCTGAAATGGATAAGAAAAGGAATATGAGAAGTATTTTGGAACAACCGCAGAAATAAATATATGGTTTAAATATGTGCTTGAAGCTTGAAGCTTGGAGAAAAGTCGATTTGATAGGATTGTTAAACCTGTTGGTCATGCTGTGTGGAACATTGTGGTCTGGATGGAAGCCAAACTAATGGGTATACTCGAGTATACGAGTATATTAAAGTCTCTCTGATACTATATGTATATACTTTACTAATCCGTTTATTTCTAGATCCAGCTGAGAAGGAATAAAAAGATGCGGCCCAAAAGAGACGCAGACCAAAAACGATGTAAAGCGTCTTTTGGAAAATCCGTGCAACGTTTTGAAACCTATTTTGCAGAATGGGCTGAGAAACAAGTCAATTTATCTTCTCTGGTAGTTCACCCCGATTCCAATTGCAAGGGGGAGAGGTACCATGTTAGTACAATAGGGGATCACTGTTGTGAAAAGGAACGGTTGGCTGGTGTCTCTTTGTGCCAGTTATGTGGGTCTTTTTCTGTATGAAATGCCGTATCTTGATTTTGAGAATATTGCATCGGATGTTGTTCAAGTTGAGGAAGAGGAAGAGGAGGAAACATTGACGAGCACAGCTATGGTATATAGCACAGGGAAGGTTTAGGTGTTGGCTGGTATATATATAGTGGTATACATATCGCTACAGACGGATGAAATCTTCAAATACTATAATTTGTGAGAGGCCAGACCTCGAATCACTCAAAGATATGGTTTAGGAATAACAAGTAAGAAGTGCATGAAGACTACCTAATTAGTATGTACATACTTCAAACTCCCCCTTCATATATAATAGAGGGAAAGAGCCATAGAAGGTTCTAGGAATAATGAAGCATACTTGGCGAGGGCTGTGACCCGAGCACCATCAGGGGCTTTAATACCCGTACTCATATAACTTCAAGGTTCTTGACAATACTGAAATTGTTAATGAAGTCAGTAAGATAGTGTGATGCAACGCTCCACATGAGAACTCACTCCGTACCAAGGATTGAAATGGCATTGATCTGGACCCGTTCCCTGTAAGATTCAATATACTATACGCTACACTCTTCTATATAATGAGTACCGGTAGTCGAAATGCAATCCACGAGCATCAGCCTATAAATCATACTTTAACCGAATTACTGTAGAAGATATAGTATTTATTCGATGTATATTTGATTGTCCATTGATTAGATCTCGAGACCCATTGTTGTAGGACTTCAAAAGAAACCCAACGTCTGACCAGCGGTTACAGTGTCCGATTTATGGTCAGGCGTAATAGCTAACGTATCCATCCTTAAGTCTTGTCCATATTATAATTCCCCCAAGTCCATCCATTCGCGAAATCGAACCTAGCACCAAAATACCCCGAGAAATACCAAAGAAATTATTTCCCTTCATCATCCTTCATTAACTCCCCAAACTAACCCTGCCATTTGACCTTCCCACTTCTAACCAAATTAACCATCCCAGTAGGCAACATCCCCTTATCCACCACAGCCAACCCACCAAACCTCTCTCTCATTTTTTCCCCATGAAGCTTAATCACCCATTTCCAATAACCCATATCCATTCCCTCAAACGCCACTGCAGGACCACCCTCTATTCTCTTCGCCGCCACCAAATCCCACTCATCCCAATCCGCCGTTTCTTTGTCCGGGTTTGTAAGTAGATCATCCAAAACATCCCAGAGAGTTTTTCCCTCATTGCCATTTGCTTCTTCTCTATATCGAGTGAATTCTTCAAACGGCATGAAGATATGCGGATCAGAAGATGGTGCAGATGCAAGATGCTCGTGTACTTTAGGAGCCGTTGATATTCGTTGTTGAAGAGGTCGACCTTCGAAAGCGGTTTTGGCCTTCCTATACACATCCTTTTCTGCCTCGAAGAAATCATCCATCAATTTTTCTGGTTTCTCGTATACCCCATCCCGTAATTGCAGGAGTCCGATAAAAGGATTGTGTAATTCAAGACCTCCAAGGCTGGTTGGGAAATAGAGGTAACCATCAGGTACATCGTCAATCCCAAATCGCTCCCTCAATGTATCTTTCAGATACGAAACCACATTTGTGTTTGTGAAAATAAGTTTTTGGATATGGCGGAAACTGGATAACATAGCATCAACATGTGCACGACCGAAAGCATTCGATGGTTTTCCAAAATTGGAGGTGAAGAAGCGACCAGCATAGGTATTCCATGCTTGAATCCATGAAAAGACACTATTCTTATCGTGAAGTTGGGATTGAAGTTCTGAGACGTGTTGATCAACCATCGATTGATCGATGGTGAAGTGACCGGTGATGGGATCGAGTTTGAGGAATCCCCAGCGAATATCTCCAGTAGGGAGCGAGGGGTCCATGAGGCGGCTAGATCCATTCGAGGTGATGCATACGGAACCTGTTTTACCTTGGTTTAACGTAACGCCCATGATTTTAGAGAAATCGAGAATGGATTTCCATCCTTTGACAACAGTTTCGTGCGAATGTGACCAGATCCAAAAGTCATCATGCATTCTGTAAAGTTGAGCTCCATCTGTGCTTTGATTAACAGTATAATCAAGACAGAAAAGAATAGTTTCTCCGCAAACAGCAGATAGCGCATGGGCACCAGGGACTCCACGTTTTCGAATGCGGACTTCTGTTGATACATCATCATCGGTAAACTTCAGCGGCGCTTCGAGGAACTTTCGGAAGAATCTTAACCACTTTTCTGATAGGCCGAAGAAAGACAAGACACAGAATATTGTAGAGTGTGGTAATGATGGGCTGAAGGACTCGAATTCGGAGCGAGCACAAGTAAATTCGCCGTGGAGCTTTGTATTTACGATGATCTCAGCCGAGAGCAAATGAAGTAAGAACTGTTTGATCTCCATAGGGGTTCTCGGTAATTCCTCGGAATCCTCAGAATCTTCGTTAAGAAAGGTATCAAAATTGAAGTCCTCAAGGCTATGTGAGCCTACCCTCTTCTTTTTCTTCGGGGGTTGTTGCGCTACCATCCGTCGACCATGACTCTGCAAGATCGACTGCTGCTGCACGACCCCCATCCGCATCGCTGGCTGCGTCAGTTGTGGACGGGTTCTATGCCCAAGACTCTGCGCGGGTTTTCGCTGCTGCGGTGGCGTGTAATGCCTATACTCCGCTTCTTCGTCTCCATCCTCATCAGCTTGGTCATCGTATTCCGTGTCGGGAAGCTGAGACATGAAGTAGATCGACTTGTACAGATCTTCACGCTTTTTCTGAATACTTTCCTGGTGGTAGTCTAGTCCTAAATAGTAATCTCTTCTTTCCTTGTCGGTGTGAGGAATGGGTTTATTCAATGACTTCCATGCCCCATCATAATCCGAAAATTCCGTAAAAGCTTTCTTGAAGAACACTGACCATTTTACACCGATATATTGAAGGAAGAGTGCTTCGAGAAGATCCTCGTCGATAAACATATGATATGTGCCGTTGAGGTGTCGTCGTTGCTCGACAGCAAGATCACTATTCCATTCCCAGATATCTATCGATGCAAGACGCATGTTGAGAACATCTGCCACTTCTGTAAGGATGACTGGGCTGGCGAGGAAATCTTTCAAGGCCGCACGCTTTTCCTCCGACAGGAGATCAGAGGATATGAGTCCATTGATAGTCCAACGCAGAACGGCAGGATTGAATTGCCCTGTGGCCGATAAGTCGTTTCCGAATGCCTCAACTTGTTGACGTAAATCATTCAAGGCTTTTGTGGCTTGTCTGTCATTCTTGTCGATTCCAAACAGGCTAGTCAAGTATGTCGTAATCGCATCCTGATCGGTTTCAAAAGGCTCAAAGACCAGATTCTCCCAGTTTGCTCGACCCTCGGTCCTTGCAAGGCTTTCTTTCTTGATCTTTTGGAAATCTTCATCGGTTCGTGAAGTATCATCAGCGGCATCAACAGCTTTCTGCCTCTCCTCTGTCGAAAGCCATTCTGTAACAAGTTCGCCATACAAAGCTGCATATTGATACTTTGATGATTGAACATTCATGTGTCGCAGGAGATATTTTTCCCATTGCTCAAGAGCTTTGTCAGAGATGGAGGGATCATATTCAGCTTGCGCGATAAACTTTTCGAGGTTCTTGACAAGAAGTTCAACGGGAGACAATTTAGTGCCATTGTCGAGAGTGCGTTTCTTCGTGACTGATGTCTGAATTGCAAAACTTTGCTTCACACCATTGAGCAGCAATTGAAGCTTCTTTCGTTGATCAAGTTCATGGTTTAGTTTGATAGACAGAGCTTCCTTTTGGGTTTCGAAATGATGGCGCTTTTTGGAGAGCTCAGCGAGCTTCGTGGTGGTAATTGATTGAAGTGTTTCGGAAAAGACTCCACCAGACATGATGAAGGTAGGAAGGTAGGAAGGAAGTAAGGGATGTGAAATGATTGAAAGTGGTTTGAATGTTGAAATTCAGAAATCTTGGGGGATCTTGAGGTCATATTTATATGTGATGGAGAAGGCGACGAGGCAGTGCAGCTTCTTCCAGGTAGCGAAGCGAACCACCCGTCATCACGTGTATAATGTCACTACAAACACATATACACGTGCACACATAAAAAAACTCGATAGCAAGAAAATGTGTTCTGTTATCTATGACTGTACATGTAGCTGTAGCTGTGCTTCATATTACGTAGACTTTTGTGAAGATACTCGTCCTATTTTCATTGAGAACATTGTGAGTGCAGTATATAAGCGTGCGTACATACAAGCCCTGTAGCAATAGCAGCAGCAGTAGCAGCAGAAGAACTGGCTTGTTTTGTATTAGAAGGTGTGCTACCACCTTTGCTTCATGAGATAATTGAAATCGAATACGAGAAACGCTTTCGGCAAGCTATCTACCATAACAAGCAGTGGAAGGATCTAGGTTCTCATGATATGTACGTTAAGAAGGCAGGATGTGGAACAGTCAATCACAGGAGATCAAGAAGCATCAACGAAGCATTGCATAAGATAACAATAATGGTGATATTGAATTTTAAAATAGATGAATACAAAAGAATATAAGATTTAAGAGCTCCCAAAGACAAAGACCGAATACCAAACATTCATATTTTATTGTTATCGTCGTTATTGTATCTGCTAATGATAATTGGGTATAGAGCATTTACTGATGATCTTCTTGGCGAAGAGTATTGTGGTATAGACTTATTTCTAGTGCCTCGATTCTTGCAAAGAATGGAGCGGATAGTTCTGCTCACACGGTATAATAAATTCTTACTTCAAGAGGGTAGTCGCGATCTAGGATACTGATGGTATCAGTCGATACGGGGACGACTCTACTCAGTATATAGATCTGATGCACCATTTTGAGATAAGGTTGGGTAGGTTCGCGTTATACAAATTGTACCGCCAGATGCATGGATTGTTCATAACGTTGCATATATCTTTTGATCTCAACAACTTTGAATGCTTATGTGCGCTGTGAGCTTCCCTCCAGACTTACTTTCTCAAGGACATCCCCGAACCCCCGTTGCTGAGGACTAGTAAGTGGTGGTGGTGTGGAAAATGATTGTAATCGAGGCACACTGAGTTTGAAACCATGGCTCAGCACACCTTTCTCGCAACGACACAATGGTCGCAAAATTAAAAAAATGAATGCAAGATACTCGTAGCCTTGTATCAATTTACTTTCTCAAAAAGCAAGTGAATAACCAATCATCTCACTGGCGTTATGTAATCGAGTTATAGTGGTTGACAATGCGATCTCGTTAACGCGATCCACTCTATTGACACGCATTCTTGTCGGCAAAAGTATATCCTCGAAAATAAATAAAAAAGATACCAAAAAGCAAAGAGCGAACAGGCAAAACCTTATCGCCGCGGACCGGCGACAGGAAACCCCATCCGGTGATGGGGTTTTTTCTGTTACATCTCTCACCCCCCACGGGTTGGTTATCGGGGGAAAGTGGTGTACTATAACCACTGCGACAGAGGCGCAGTCTTTACTAATGAGAGATGTTGGATGTAACGAATATTTGGTTTATAAAGGTAGGTTGGGTCGCTTATGAGTAGGTGGGTAAAATATGGTAGGTAGGTAGGTTTAACTTTTTGGATGAGTGGGCCCTTTAGGAAAGAAGGTTTTTATTGAAGGGAATGCAACGAACGGTAAGGAATTAATGCGTGCTCCCTATATTTAAAAATATATGTTGGTGTACGCATACTCTGTATAAATAAATGGGCGTGCTTCTCATTGGATATCTTAATCATACATTCGATTATGTTGTTCAAGGGGACCATTTGGTGATATAAAGCTCCAAGGAAAGTACAAAAAGCACATAAGGAGGACAGGGTAGAAAGGTACGGGAATTACTATAGAGAGAGGGGAAGGGGGATGGGGAAGGTAATAGTGGGATTTGTAAGAATAGTAACTTTTGCTGGGTAGGTAGTGATTAATGGTATTTTATTAACACGGGAACGATATGGAAATATGCATTTGATAATAATTTTTTGCTAAGATCTTAGAATGGCTATGAAGAGAAAAGAAATGGTTCAAGAGGGACAGGAGCCTTATATATTATGGGCCCTGTCCGGCCAAAGTGAGGCTATTCGCAGATGCTTATTTTAGAAACATACCCTTTCATACGGAGTGTGCACATGCCGGCGTATTTTGAGCAATAAGGCGGCGTGAGCTTATCCCTTACCGAATGTGACTGCTGAAATTGATATACTTTCAAGCAAGTTTATCATACTGTACTAAGATGCAATTCTATTACCAACGAGTACTCGCACCAAAACTATGCTACATTTTCATCTGCCGCACAAGAAAGAAGGGAGCCATGCGACAACAATCAACTAAAGTTATTCAGCACGGCGCGTAAGCTTATGATGTTTCTTTCCAATTGCGCTCTATTCATCACAGACAACTAATAAAGGTGTCTGTTGGACAGACTTCAAAGGTGTATACACTAAAAACGTATATGGTATAAAAGGTAATTCATTCTATCTAACCTTCCATCTTGTACGAAGTGGGAGGTGCTAACTATAGGGGAATCCTACCCAGCTTTACGGAATGCCCGGAATGGGCATTCCGTATACGGCTCCGCGTACAAGAGTGGGATTGATGCACGTTATTCCAACAGTGTCTTCGCAGAAACAAAAGCCAGGGCTACTTCACAATACTCACTAAATATTCATAGCTAGAGCTTAAGCTTATCAAAGAAACAGTACATGACGTGTCACATCTTACATCTACTGTTAAACTACGTCGAAGCCTTCCTCCAACGGTGAAACAGTCGCCAGTTCGAAGTATCGTCCCCACAACGCAGAAAGTCGCGCTATTACGTGTAGCCGGCCTGCGGGTCGTCAAGCCGCAGAATAGCTTCGAAAGATCGCACAAAGATAGCGAGATGGCAGAGAAGCTTTAGGATAGAACATGCATTTCTTCGACGATAAGAAGCGGATGCAAGCAGTATTACCTGCCGGCATTTGTATGTTTACTCCCAAGTGTTTTATAACAGACGGAACGCAATGCGAATACGAAGCCAAAATATACATCACCGGGGTCATAAAACTAAGAGGCAGAACAAGAAGAGAATGCAAATCATCGATAGAATATACGCATGTAAGACGAAACACAAGCAGGACTTGCAAACCAGACATAGTTAGAATAAACATCAAGGGCTTGTCGCAATCTCTACTCAGAAGTCTGACGGTTTGCATATAGATATAGATAATTACACCCATATCGATGGTTCCAATCCCATCTTCCAGCTTCTTATCTTCGATCAAGTGCTCTCATGATCTATCCTCAGGCTTGATGACCTATTGAGGAGACTATCGAAAGTTTATAGTTACCTTGCTTCAGTCCCCATCCTTTACCCCGCCCATGCCGACGAGATCTCTAGTGAAGATTGAGCAAGCACTGCAAATGTTCGAAGCAACTGCTGAAACCAGCACTGATCGTGAAAGTCGGAAGTCAAAGTACGATACGACTAAATATATATGTCTGCACTATTCAGGTTTTATAAATAAAGCTGTTCCTCACTTGAGTTTTCTGCACATGTTCTACCTTCTCTCAAACTAGCATCTCCGAGCTAAAGATGTCGACATTTTTCCTACAACCCAGTGATCTCCCTGTACCATTCATATCCCTTATACTTTTGAGAACGTGTATCTATGCTTCATCCGTCTAGCCACTGCATATCACATCGAAGACCGAGTTGTATATGATCTCACAATCGCGAGTTTCGCAGGAGAATGCCTCTTCTTCTTGAGAAAGATGACTTAGCGGACAGCAGATTGAAAGGATGGTTGGTATGTTACTTTGAGATGATCCAGTATCTACAAATATGTGAATGCTGAAGAAGAGGTTCTTTTATCTGAGAACAGGGGGTTGGTGAAGATATCTCTTGGTTTTGGTGAAGGGGGTGAAGTTATTTTAGAGTACAGATCTAAAGCCGAAGATAAGCCAGATGTATCTTAGTCATCCATCTCTTTGCTTCGGCATAAATCCGGATACAGGTGATTTATTTTCCCGATCTGATTAACCAATCAGTATCTTAACCATGATAATAGCTTGACTGATTCTCTGTTACAAGTTACATTTGGTGTGAGAGTTTGTTCTAATCCCTTTATAATTGAAAAAATAAGTAATACAATTTGAATATCACTGAATACTTTCAATAAACAAACACCTTCCACTGTGGACCAAGCTGGAGGCTCATCGCTTCTCTGAATTTATGCTTTCCGGCCTGTTCCTAAGGGTTAAGCATCTAGCGACAATAAAACAATAAGTATATTATCAGAATCAAGACATCCAAACTCTATTTGAGTTGGCTCGGCATCAAAATAGCTGTCCTTTTGACCATTCTCAATCCTCAAATCCCCCTACGGGCACCTGAGGAGGGTAAATCAGCCATTTTTGACAAGCGTCCTTTTCAGCATGTGTATTGAGATTTGAAACTAAAAAGGCCTCCGATATCGTTGATCAGCCTCTCCCGGGTCTCTCAATTGCTACCCCCTCCCTTCCCTAGCCTCCCTGGCCTCCCTAGCCCTTTCCTCTTTCGTCGTCGTTAACTCTTTATATATATAAACAATTGAAACCATTCAGACTTATTGAATATTGAAATATTGAAAGTATTCAAATTGATTTGTATGAAAAGTTGTAAAGGAATATAAAAGATTTAGAATGAAAAAAATGAAACTATATTGAACTAATTCATATTAGGTTTAAATCATAATTTCAGATCTCAATACAATATTTCAGTATATCTCATTGCACTTCGATATGTGGTTTAGTACAATAATAATCCACTGGTGGGTTAATTACCCTCCTGAGGTGCCTGTAGGATCCATATATCCCTTAAGTTAATATAACCATACACAGCAGCTCAAGCCCGGCTAAAGAATCAACCAATTGACAGTAAGCTTGAATTGAATTTCCCAGAGCCACGTCTCATTGAACAGAGCAAGTTTTCCAAAACCCTACAACCCATAATCCCAACATATTAGCAAGTGTTTCATCACCACCATCCATCAGACCCCCTTTTAATTTCGTGGAAAATAGGATACTTACGCTCCCAGAGAGACTTTATTTCCCCGCCCAGTGTAAGGCTCCTTGAATACAAATAAAACAACATTCCCGCCTCATCCCCAAATATATCTTTGAACGTTTCTAGATCATACTGATAAAAATCCGATCCACGGCCATAAACCCAGAGAGAGGCAAAAGTCCTCGCTTCCTCAACAGTTCGTCCGTGGTTTTGAACAAGGAAGCTCATTAGGTATCGTCGGACTTCTGCGGGGGTACTGTTTTGGGGTCTAGTAAGATAGATAGCTGGATATCTCTGGCCAGTATATTGACTAGCCATGCTGAGGGATAGAAGGTGGTGGATTCTGTTTTCCTTGAAAAGATTTTTGGGGTATATTCGGGAAGACAATTTCGAATCTCCGCGTGTTGTTCTGATTTTTATTCGCGAGGTTTGTTGGCTAAAGCAATGCTGAGGCTCAAGAATACCTACATATGAATTAGAAGGAACGAGTATCAATATCAAAGACTCATATTTCTTTCTCTAATCTTCAAAGGATCTAGACTAGGAATTTGTTTGTCAATACCAAAAACGGACTCTCTTCTTTGTTTTTGTTTCACGAACTCGAAATTTTGCTTGGATATCACACATAATAAATAATAATTTAACGAAGGAGTCTCTTGACAAGTTCTACTCTTAAGTAATTGAAAGGTATTCATAACTCCAAAGAAAATCATTAGAACAATAATTTGAAGGGTGATTTGAATGACAGATCATCTTGCAGGTATTTGGCTATGGGTAATATACCCGTAAGTGAGCAGTTCTGTAGTTTAAAAACCCCGGAAATATGTAGGGACTGATTAAAAAACACTTCTCTGGATATAAACACAGAATCTGAAGTGTTTTCAACTTTTCATCCCCTAAACTCATGACTTACCACATTCACGGATCAAAGCCTCTTCAAGTAATTAAGTCCTATCACCGATTCTTCCATTATGTCTGTAGGAAACACCACTCTGTAGAACCCTGCTGTCCATAGCCTAAAATCACCACTACGATTCCCAAACCCCAGCTAGATTCCTCACAAACTTCATAACTAAAAATTCAATTTACAGGCCTCATCCTTCCAAGTTCTATCGCTGTAGCTGTATCTAAGACTAACCGGGAAGAATGTTGGTTTTCCCTAGCTCCGGCAATTATAATTACCACTGCTCATCATCTTCCATTTAAAGCCCTTGAAAGAGTTTTGTTGCAAATCTGTAAGTTCAAATTACCAGGTTGATTCTGACAAGTGCATGAGTAGTGCCAAGAGTAGTATGCCAATACCGACTCGTAAAAGATCTAATCCGAAGAAGGTCTAATCCGAAGCCATTCTTTGTTAGCTCTGTTAGCTAGTATTAGAGTTTCTTATCGTTTTAGTACATCCACCCAGAGCCCTCACGAGTCACAATCGATATGTTGAATATCTTCATTGTTGAATTGTAGGGTTCATCCTGACAGTGTATGAGTTATTAGTAGATGACTTTCTAGAAGTTCATGGGTGTTGATAGATGGTCTAGAGCGGACCGTTCTCTTAGTTCTAGTAGTTATGACTAGCTTCTCCCACTTTAAAACTTTAACGGTGCAATATTGCACATCCACTTTTTAAACAACAGGGATTTAGTAGATACAGTACCCCTCCCATACAAGTCCAACAATGACTTCAAGTGGGAAATCTAGAGTGTCCCTCGGAAGTTCTAAGTCCGGTTGTTTGAGTCAGCATCTCTCTCCTTCACTTCTCGTCATTTAATACCCAAACTATTCAGCGACCTCAAATATTTGTTCTGCCATATATCTTACAGGCATCATCACAAAAACATATAAATAGTCGAATGGCCGTGTCTCAGCATCGAAAAATCCCATATTACAAGCATGATCCTATCAATTCTCGGAGTAGTAGATGTAATATTGCGGTTATCTGTGAAATTCCTGAATTATTCGGAAAGTCGAAAGTGGCAATGGAAACATGAAATTAGATAGGTTTTGAGCAAAAGGAGGTATGTAGAATGAGCTAAGCAATCGGTAGCTACAATATTGTAGTTCCACAGATGTTCTATGATGAAAGTATCCGAGTCCCAAGATGCAAATACTGTGTGCCCTTGCAAGATTTGGTAATGCTATCGTCATTACTATACAAGGGTCTTGTGTCTTCATGTAGGGAGAACTGGATCAAATACTGTATATCACAGACTGAAAGAGTATAGTCGTGAATAAAGTGGAGAATTTCACCAATAGAAACCTAGAACTTAGGCCTGCCAAAATAACCTTATACCCCTGCATAGCGTTACCGAGTTTTTTACATCAACACGATAACCTTGTCTCCATCCAGTAAATCGTAAGTTAATCGGAGAAAATTGAATGGAAATGTGGTCTAGGCTTCTACGTTCAGTTAGTCCTGATTTCTGAAAGATCTGATCCAGAAGCACACTCTTGATTTCAGCAATCAACACTGATAGGCTTACTTGAAGCACTTATCGAAAATCCAGTGGAATCATTAAAGTATATTGCTTGAAGCAGGGGTGCATAACTAAGCTGGATTGAGGTATATATGATGGTTTAGAATCGAAGATCTTGTTCTTAAGGGTAAGGTTCCGTCCGTGATAGTATAGTGCAAATATTGTTAGCTCTTCCCATTTTTCTGTATTCTACCATTAAACTACTAGACCCTGATAGGCACTAAGCCTCAATCTCCAGTACATATATAACCTAATCCGGTTAGAACATAAACCTCGCTACACTGAAACCCTTTTGGAAAGAGTTATTTTGCACATCTACATTTTCATCTCACAGGGCTCATCCCAAGTGTAGTAGTAGTCGTTTCCTAAGATCTAAACCATGAAGTTAGATAGAAAGTTTAATCCGCCATCCTTCCCTTTTGAGCTTTAGTAGCCTGATTCAGTATCGCACTTGCAGAATCCCTCCATTTAGAGCCTTGGAAACTGATTCATATCATTTGTGTTGCACATCTTCATATTACAAGGCTCATCCTGGCAATTCCACATTATTGCTACTCTTTAGAAATATATTTGCTCTAATAAAAGTTCACAACAACGCCGTTTTTCTTTAGCTCTAACACTTATATGATTAATTAGCAATCCAAATTATTTGAAAGATCCTTACTCGGAAACCTTTATCTATTTCTTTATATTGTACATCTAAAATATCATTCTACAAGGCTCATCCTGACAAGTCTCTTCCATAGTATGTAGAAGTATGCAAGGATGTGTAATTTGTCCCGGCCATAAATCTTTATTTCCCATTCTCAAGGTGTCATCTTCATACCTACAGTACTCATTCACCAAATCCGTCAGGTTGATCAGTTCCCACTATTCAACTTACTTCCAGACAATAAACAATTATATAGCGCTTGTCTAAATCATCTCGATTATTCAATCTTGACTTGATCAAATCATCATTATGCAACTCCATCCCGATTAACCAATATTCACCCCTACCATCCAAGTGACTAATATAGTACATCACTATTTTCAATCCTAGTCCACAAGTCCCACCTCACGAAAAAGTTAAACCACAACCGTTTCCTTAGCCCCAACAATTGAGACCAGCACATCCAATCGTTTTCGGGACCTTCCCACTTGGGGACCTAAAAGCAGTTCTGTGGCATATCTCAAAATCGGATTTGCAGGGTCCATCCTAACAAGCGAGTAGATATGGGCTCTAGACTATAAGTCTTGGCAACAATTCTAGTTTTGCTAAGTTCTTCTAATGCCAGTAACGGCCCGAGGAATGATCTGCCGTTTGAGCTTTCAGATGATAATATAGAATCTTTTTGTTGCATACCTACAAATCTGTTTCACAATGTTCATCCTAACAAGTGTATGAGTAGTAAAACTTGAATAGCGTACCATGATTCTGGGAATCTAGACTATAAGTCTTGGGCAACACATGTGTCTTATCTCAGTTAACTGAGGCCAGGGCAAGGGCCCAGGCGCGGGCCCGATTGGTCTAGTGCCAGTACTGGCTAAGCTAATCCAGTCAGCCAGAGTACTTGTATATGATTGGAAGAATCAATAAAGTGGAATAATTTATTACGCTTTATTATCCAACTTACTTATTATTCCCTCACTGCTACTTTGGCTTCAATCTAAGTTTTCAGAATTTCTGGATTAGCAAAATGAAGTGATAGATACTAGGCCATATGTAATTTGGGCTTAAAGTCAATTAACTGAGATAAGACGATAGTCTATCATGTTTTTCTAGGTCAGTAACTGGAATAATCCTTTACTTGGAGGAAGCTCTCGGAATCACCAATATATATATTTTAAAACACATCATTAATTAGCGAGCCTGAATCCATGCTTCTGATTTGCTGAAAAAAGTACGTATGGTCAGTGCGGAAACATCAAATTCAAGGAAAGCTTCGAACAATATAATTAAGTATGATAATATATGAAATAGATTTGAAACTGATAACTATATTC
>KI628636.1:0-24958 GCA_000503235.1 Sclerotinia borealis F-4128 | reverse complement strand
TTATAAATAATTATAATTAAAAAAAAATCTTTAAATCTAAATAAATTAGAATTCTAATAAAAATTAATATATACTTAAGAGTTATTAGAAATAAAAAAGTAATTAAAATAATTTTAAATTTATTATTAATTATAATATATTTATTTCTAATTTATGATTATTTGTATTATTTTAGTTATATAAGATTCAGATTTAAATTCAGATTTAGATTTAGATTTATAAAAGAATTTAGATTTATTAATTAAAATTAAAATATACTTTATATTTTAGTTTAAACTCTGTATAATTTCGAAATTTATATTTAAAATGAATATAATAATACAATAAATAATATTTAGATCTTAGATATTTATAGCTACGCAGTACGAGTGAAGGTGGAGGCCTATTTAGGCCTCATAGGCCCTGAAAGGGCCGGAGCCAAGCTCGTATATATACAATTTCAAGTTATGTTGTATATCTACAAATCCATTTACAAGTATTATCCCAAAACTATATTGATGGTAACCGGAACATGATTCTTATTAATACCCGTCAAAAGAGATATTATCCTATCACTCCATTACCGTACTCTATTAATCCGTATACTCCTCCTTCTTCCTCATACTCCTCACACTGATTTCCTTAACCACCAGATCTCAATTAAAACTCCAATACTCCATATTCATGCATTTCTCTGTCTATTCGTTCATCCATCCTAACCATCAATAACCATCAACCTTCACCATCACCATAATCTAACACATCAATACCATTCATTATCAACACCCCGTTATCAATCAACACCTCAGCACATCAATCCCATCCATTATCCACACCCCCTTTACATTTACATTTACATCTACATACCCAATACCCAATCCACATTACCCAATCTACCTTACCCATTCTATAATATCATTATTATATACGCTCTACAATCAAGTATTCACCTCACTAACTAACTAATTAACCAACTGACCAATTAACTAATTACATAATCAAATTCAATGATATACAGTAGTACTCGAGTAGTGATACAATTTCTTATACCATAACATCCACTCACTTACTCACTCACCAACCAACTTACCTGATATCACAACTAGTATTAGATTAGATAAGATAAGATTAGATCAATACTCGAGTACTGTGCCTGCCTTGCCTATCAGCCGACCGGTAGATGCCTCTTAAACAGTACTCGAGTAGATTCGCATAGATTGGTAGAGGTAATGAATGACCTAGTCAGGCCCTACAGTATAAATTTGCTTGGGGTGATAGATAGATGGAGATAGGTAGGTAGGTGCATATTATATATATTCTCAATGCAAAATACTGATTTATATTACTGAGTATATGCAAGGGAAATATCATACATAGTGTGGAATCGTTCATTCATTTATTGATTCATTCATTCATTCATGATCCACGTTAATCATCACCATCATCATAATAAAAGCACCCACTTATCTCCACAACTCCCCTCCAGGCTCCATCATAAAACCCAAAGAATCCAAAGAATCCAATCCATCACCAACATCTACCCTTCCCACCTAATACAACTAATAATGACCCTCCAAAGACAACGTCCCCGTCTTCGTAATCAGATACTCATCAACCGCGACATCCTTCCCGCTCTCTTTTCCATAACCCGATTCTTTGATTCCTCCAAATGGTGATTCGGCTGCTGATGCATTGCCTACATTGTGATGAAATCAGTTTAGTGTACAACTCCAACTCCGAAGTTGTGATTAGTGATAGAGGACTGGATGGGAAGGATACTGTACCTGTATTCATACCAATCATACCCGCTTCTAGATTCTCGAGAAGTCGCCATGTGCGATCGATGTTTTTGGTGAAGAAGTAGGATGCTAATCCCATCTATGACAGTCATGTTAGTACTCGACTTCATATCACTCTCTGGACTGCGAAAATACATAGAACTTACACTAGTATTATTCGCCGCCTCCACCGCTTCATCCTCCGTTTCAAAAGAATATAACGCCAATACCGGTGCGAAAGTTTCTTCCTGCGTAATCAACATTTCTTTCTTGGCACCCAAAATAATCGTCGGTTCGAAGAAATATCCAGTGGTATCTTGGACTTTGCCACCTCCGAGTACGATTTTTCCACCGTGTTTGACGGCGTCTTCTACTTGGTTTGTGGCTTTTTCAATACTTCGAGGGGTGGTGAGAGGTCCGATTGTGGTTCCATTCTCGGCTCCGTGGCCAAGTTTAAGTTTGGAGGTCTTTTCTTTGATGAGGAAGGCGAATGAGTCGTAGACGCCGGATTGGACGTAGACACGGTTGGCGGTTATGCAGGCTTGACCGGCGTGACGCCATTTTAATGCCATAAGGGCTAGGTGAGTTAGTAAGTTGTCCATTGAGATGTTTGGTGGCATGGAAATCATGCAGGTTCGCAAGTGTAGCTCATTCAAACAGGGAAGTACGCTACGTACCATCAGTGGCTTGATTCAGGTCTGCATCATCAAATACAATGAAAGGACAATTGCCTCCAAGTTCCAAAGTTACCTTTTTCAATCCATCGGAGCACAACTTTGCCACGAGTTTACCAACTCTTGTCTAATAAGTCCGTTGTTAGCATCAACTATCTTTTCTGAGATATATGATTAAATTCTTACCGAACCAGTGAAGGTCACTTTCTTGATCAACGGATGACGACACAATGCCTCACTCAACAGTGGTGTATTATCTAAACTCGTGGTTAAGACACTGAAGACACCTTTTGGAAATCCTGCTTGTTCGGCAAGCATTGCCAGAGATAACACAGAAAGAGGAGTTTCTGGCGAAGGTTTCACAATCATACAACAGCCGGCCGCAAGTGCTGCTCCAGCCTTTCGCAGAATCATTCTAGTGATTGTTAGGCAGGAAATTGGGCTGACTGAGATTACCTACGCAATTGGGAAATTCCATGGGACAAGCGCGGCAGCTACACCGATTGGTTGTTTCACAGTGAAGACTCTCCTACCTGGTGCTGAGGGAGTCTGATTTAGGATGCGAGTTAGCGATCTTTGAACACAATAATTATGATGAGGAATGTGGGAAGTCTCCAGCGAAAGTATGCAAATACATGTATTGAAAGATCCGCTCTGCAGTAAACAACAAGATTCATGACAAATACGCACCTGAATCGTCCCCGTAATCCTCTCCGCCTCCCCAGCAAACCACCACGTAAACCCCAATGCATAATCCAATTCCCCTATACTCTCCGCGATAGGTTTCCCCGTCTCATAAGTAACAATCTTAGCCAGATCCTCCTTATTTTCCCTAATTAAAGAATCCCATTTCAAAAGCCACTGAGCACGTGTTCTGGGATTCACTTTCTTGAAAGATTGAAAGGCCGTGTGAGCAGCTTGCACTGCGGCATCTACATCGGATGCATCATTGTCGGGTGCTGTGGCCCATACTTGACCATTTCCAGGATCTTGAATGTGTACAAGTTAGATATGGACGGAATGAAGTTGAAGTGATGTTTAATAAAGGAGTCAGAACCTATAACGTCGAAGCGCTTGCCAGATTTCGCTTCTACCCATTCTCCATTGACATAGGATTTGTCATGGAAAAGGAATGTATTTTTGAGCTAAAACGCGGGTAGTTAGCGTTGCGAACTACATAAGGGGTATTTTCGAAATTGTTTGAAAGACTTGTACATCAAATGGAAGTTTGATTGAACTCATGATGAAACTTTTGGACGATTATATTGATGTTTAAAGTGAAGAACGAAACAATGATTGGAATTGCCGAAGAAAGATTTCTTTAACATGTAAAAGATGTCTCTCTTCGCAGATAAAGAGATAAAGTGATGTGATTTAGAGTAGGATGGGTTGCACAAGGCGGGGTTTATCCCTCGTGGCAGGTAGCTGGACCGAGGAAAGACTTGATCCTTCGGGACTGATGCACGTGACCCATCTGCTCGGACAATCTATCTCTACATCTCAACTTGACGTTTCCATATGTGGTCGGACGAACTGATGTCTGCGATTTCAATGATGTGACATGAAAAGTTCTCTCCTGATTCCTTGCGAGCTCAAAAGTTATATGGATACTAGTTATCCAAAGCTATGAAGAACAGAAATGCTACAATCAAAACTTCACGTGCTCCACTTCCCCAGACCCCTGTTTCTTATCATTTCCCAACCTCGGCAGCCAGAGCTCCACGAGATTGTCGATCTCGGGGTCAACTACTCAACTAGATGGTGTTACCACAGTCCCGATAACTTGATATTTATATTTGGTATATCGAAATCTTTACCTATCCTATCCCATCATACCACTTGGTTTATTTGCTCCGTCATCACTACTCTACACTCCATATTGAATATCGCCTACAGAACCACAATGTCAAAGATTCTTGCCGCCCCTTTTAATCCCAAACTTACGGGTGCCCTTCTCGTGGCACTGTTGTACTACCCTCACAAGTTACGATCTATCGTACCGACCAGTATTCAACCATATATTACTTCTCCGTCCTTCGTTCGAGCATTGAAGGCTTTACTCGTATTTGGTGTTCTGAAAGGTGTCAATCATAAGTTATCTCAGCTGGTAATGAATAATTGGAAGAGCCATGCGAAGTTTATCAAAAGTCAGGAGTTAGTGTTGATCACGGGTGGATCGAGTGGAATTGGGGAAATAATGGCAAGAGACTTTTCATCCAAGGGAGTTAAGGTTGTGGTGATGGATTTGAATCCTCCCAAGAATCCATTTCGTGAGTCTACTCTCGTCGAAAATGTGTGATGATGATACTGACGATCATAAAGCATCAAATGTATTTTATTACCAAGTAGATGTAACATCATCATCTCAAATTTCCTCTGCCGCTTCCGAAATTCGAAAAGGTCAAGGAGATCCTACCGTACTCATTAATAATGCAGGACTGGGTTATCTCCAACCTATCTTGGAAGGAACCGAAGCACACATTCGAAGAACCTTTGAAGTTAATACCATATCCCATTTTCTGATGGCGAGAGAATTTCTTCCAGCAATGATCAAGAAGAATCATGGTCACGTCGTGACGATCGCAAGTATGGCAAGTTATCTAGTTCACGCGGCCAATGTAGATTATGCATGCTCGAAAGCGAGTGCTCTCGCCTTTCATGAAGGACTCGCATCAGAATTGCGAGTCCGATACAACGCACCCAACATTCGAACCACGTAAGTCCACAACCTCTCCAACTCCGATTTTGCCACCGGTATCCCCAGCCGTACTCACCAAAAGTAATAGACTTGTCAATCCATCCTGGATCCGCACTCCACTAATCGAAGATCTCATCGCCCAACCCACCTTCAAAGATACAGTTCTCGCACCCGAAACCGTCACCAACGCCATCATCAACCAAGTATTCTCGGGGAGAAGTGGCCATATCGTTCTACCCAACCAATTATATATCCTGAGTACGTTACGCGCATGGCCATGGTGGCTACAAACCTCGCTTCGAAATATGATAGCTCCAGCATTACTCTTTGAAAAACCCTCTCCGCAGCGTGAGCACGCTGGGCAAACAGGAGGTTGTGGCGACAATGGCAGCCACGTAAATATTTGAACGGTCCTGCTTTTTTCCGAGTGATGTTTTGTACAAGTCCAGGTTGTTTTTTCTCGGGAGTTTTTGTATGTTGTTGTAGGTTACTCGGCGTCATCGTGGCCACTGTGGCGAAGAAAATATGAGTGAGTTCTTAGAGGCTGCTTTATTGATAGAAGCAATCGGAGAGGCAACTAACAGACCATAGGTTTTCAATATATTTGTTTAGTATATTGCAATTGTCCAGGCAAACATGGCGATCCAATACAATACCCGGTATGATCATTTAAGACATATGAAATGCACTCATCTACAAACGAACAATCCAAAAAGTAAGTTTTGCATATACTCTATAGAGATATGCGAAAGGACAAATTCAAAGTATATATATATTGCCAGTTATATATAGATAGAAGAGAGAAATAGTAGTTCCAATTATTACAAGCCTGTAATGTCTATATATAATAATATAATCATCTGTAATCATCAAAGCAAAACGTTTTTTCTTGCCCTATTTGTCTCTTTGACTTTGATAGAAAATATATCTATAGTAAATAGTATATATCATCAATATCATTCTGTTATAGGTATCATATCACATCAAAGGTAGATAACAATTGCAAAACCAATTCCTAATATCCCTATCAAAATTCAAACCATCAAATCCTCAAATCCATCCTCAAACCATTATCAAATCATCAATTTAATTTTCTGCGCGGCAAAAGCGGTACATATATACCTAATATCAGTACTTGTACAACTCACTACATCAATATTGCAGTAGTGAAATAGTGAAACTCAACAACTTATTTCCTGCGGCTGAAGATTGGAATTGTCTAGTCCTATTTAGTTGATAGTCTTTGTACCAACCAATATCAATATAAACATCAAACATCAATCGAAACTCTACGCCTATCGCGGGTTTTGTTTTCTGGAGTATACCAGGGTACTGTACATTTATTTTTTGGTTTGGTTTGGCTGGGTGCCAGGGGTGGATTGGATATGTGGGCTGGGCAATGGCTTGAAGTGGCTCGAGTGGCTTGATTGGCTTGATACATGAATCTTTCCTTTGCTCTTTTCTTTCGCAAGGCTTGCTCCACTGTTCACGATCGAGAGAATAGAAGCGTATATGGACTCTGAAGTCTGGAGTCTGGAGTATAGGAGTATTATGGCAATTTCACAGTATATCAATGATCCGAGAAACCAAACCTAGGAAATCGTTTTTGTTTGCCGAGTTTGTCTTATTTTATATTGTATATATTGTATAATTATTGATTTAATATATTAAGCAAGCAATATGGTTTATACAAGTAATGCAATGCAGATCAATTATCTATCATTAGTCAAAGACCTAATGCCAGTACCGGTACCGGTACATATCTCCCCTTATTTCCCCTCCTCAAGATCTAGATTCTAATCCCCGAAGTTCCTGATCTAAATAAAAACCATATGGTGCATACAATACTACATGAATCATTTCTATTTGTATATTTCTATATACAGATAGATACATGCATTGTATTGTCAGAGAGGATAGATGAAATGGTACATAGATACATGAACCCATCAGCCAGCTTTATTACTATCTAAGTACTGTCTAGACCCTCAAACTTTACTAATACTTTATAAACAGTAAACAGTAAACAGCAAAAAGGTGCTTGTATTGGCTTTTTTTGTTAATTGCATATTCAGATCCCAATCACAATTAACCAACTCCAACCTATCACAAAATAAACAAACATCTATTTATCTACCGATAACTCTAGACTTCCCTCATCAGCATTTCCTTTTCCGCAGATCAAAATCCATATTATTCACTCCTTGGATAGACAATGCTTGCTTGTATATCATATCTCATACTATCGCGCCCCCCGCGGTTAACTTCAAAAAATATAACCCTGTTTCGCCACATCAAAGATCCACAGATCCCCGATTTCCGATTCAATTCTCGACGAATTATAATTCATCACATACTGTACGAAATACGGAGTAAGAACTAGTTAGTTAGTTGATCCGGATATTGAATAGAACCTTATCTATTCGTTCTATTTGAGTATGCGGATATGATATAATACGATACGACAGACATGACATTCACAAACACACCACACACAACACTGGATATTCTACTTAATAGTCTTCGCAAGAGTTTATGGATTGGATTGTATTACCATTTTCATCATTTCCCCATATTTCCCATACCACACCTACAATGCGAGCATCCACTCGGAAACCCTCAGCTACATATTCCGATACAAAATCATCGATCCACTATACCGGCTTCCATGATCCAAGAATATTTGGTGATCATATCACAATCGATATTGAAACCTTGTTTTTTGTGTTTATGTTTCTATTTATTCTACTTATTCGCCATTTGTTACACTTATTCATCTATATCCCAGGATTATTTCCTATGATCCTATTCCAGTATTCTATACAGAAGACTAGATTCCGGATTCCGATTGGCTATTTTTGGGACAAGGGGGAAACTTATGCACGCGTGCCTTTACCGGTATTTATTGTACTCAACCAAACTGTTACAATATGTGGCAAGGACATACCTGTTTTGAAAACTAGATCTACCTAGATCGTACCTAAGTATTCATTCACACTAACCTTTCTCATCATTCCCAAACTTTCTATACTTCAAATCACTTCTGTTTGATGACTTCCATATCCATCCTCGTAAAGGGGCAAGGTAAAAATGATATTCCCAACACACGCAGTTAGTGTAACCAACACCTGGACCTAGTGGACCACTATTCGAGAGCAATCAATCGAGAGGCAATACTCACAACCATGCTTCTAGATTATGTTATCGCCTTCATCAATAAAAGATAGTGGATAATAATCATGGCTGAGCATGAACTCAAGCTTGAGCTCAGACGATCAATTCTGGGTATTTCCCTCTAATGATATGACATGACATGATTCAAAGCTCCTCAACCTGTATATCTGGGACCTTTCTTTCTAGCATCCATTTATTTCATCATTTTTATATTCACCTATTTATCTATCATATCTGTCGTACTCCATCTGCAGACTTTCGAAGCCTGAAGTCACACCAATCCATTCACATTTCTACACAACATCTTTCTCTCAACATCTATACTGATATTCACATTTCCAATTCTCTCACCTACATATAACATAGCAAGCCAGTAACCAGGAAGAGATTTCCTACCATCAACCAAATCGACATATCTGACATATTTCTGCTGAATATCCATTTCATTACTGTTTTTTAACTTTCTTTTTCAAGAACCAGCCACATACATACATACAGTATACATATGCAACGGCTCGGAATCGGCACCCGTTACCCATACATATTATCATATATCCCCAAAAGTTTCCGGGTATGCAAGATAGCCATATGCACATAACGCCACTATCGGACATAACTGGTTCTGAGAATCGGTCTAGATCTTCGTTGGGAATTTCTCAAATGCGTTGTGGGAATGGGGTGGGAGGAGGTGGGGAGAATATAAATACGACGGTTCCGAGGGATGTAGAGGGAATACAGTTTCGATACCGGTTTCAAGATCAATCTCATTCACAATCTCAATCATCTTCACCTTTGTCTTCATCTTCGTCTTCAAAAGATTGCATAAGAAGTCAGGAATTCGGTTTATCATCACCATTATCCTCATTCATCACAAAAAACGGCAGCAATATGTTGGTCGTAGAATCTATCATTGTACTTGCTGTGGCTTGCATGATATGCATCCTCAGTTCTCGACGTAAAACACATACACGACGTCTTCAGCATGGGAGTTTTACAAAATCATCATCCTCATCATGCTCATCATCCAATACCACCAAATCCAAACTCCACAACCCATTCACGCACATATCCCAGCTCTTCTCCTGCAGCTCTCCCACCACCTCATCCAGTATCCTTTCCCCAACCAAACCAAATCTCACCCCCCAAAAACCCCCCTACGTCCTCCCCCCCCTCAAACCCACCTCCCCCCACTCCACCTCCATGGGCCTCAAACGCCTGGACCAATCCAACTGGCTCACCATCGACCCCACCTACCTCCCCGAGCACACACTCCGGGCCTCCTTACTCGACACGCAACGGCCATGCGTCCTCCAAGTGCTACCACCCGCCATCCCCGCCACCCACGAATTACTCGAGCTAGTTGTTGAATTCCTATTACAGCGGTATCCCACCGATTTCACACTCGTGCTACCTGATTTTTCAGCCGCCGATGGAAAACCCAGCGAGCCAAAAATCTTTAATAGACTCACTAACGAAACCCACATCATCGGACCCACATGTGCGCACCCGCTTGAAATCGCCGCGCGACTTTGCATGGAAGATTTTAACATCTTGCTGCGCGATCCCAGTGAAGGAGTCGATGCTGTGTGGAAATTACAAGCGTCGGCTACGCTGTTCCCGGCGGGCTGGAAATTGCAGGAGCGTATTGGATGTAGTATGGCAGTATTGCATGGACCGGTACCGGGGTGGAACGAGAAATTAGGAAAGAGTGTCGAGAGGTATTTTACGCATTTGGGAGTGAGGAGTTGTATGGAGAGGGCAAATCTTTTTGTGCAGAGGGGAGGGGGTTTATTTCAGGATGGGGGGGAGGAGAAGGTGGATAAGGATAAGGAAGGAGATGGGGAGGGGAAATTGTGTGTAAAGGATATTTATGTGAGGAGGGAGAGACAGACGTTTATGCGGTTGGAGAGGAGTGGGGCGGTGCTGTTTACGGTGAGGACTTATATGGAGAGGTTGGTGGATATGAAGGGGGAGGAGGCGGGGAATTTGGCGAGGCAGGTTAGGGGGTGGGGGGAGGAGGTTAAGGGGTATAAGGGGGTGGGGGTTTGGGGGGGGGTGGTGTTGGGGTGGTGTGATGGGGTGGGGGAGAGGGAGAGGGTGCGGGTGGGAGAAGAGGATAGGGAGAGAGAAAGGGAAGAGGAAATATTGAGAGGCTTGAGTCTAAGGAGGGATTCGGGAATTGACATGGGAGATGAGGAGGAGCGGGAGGGGGAGGGGGAGGAGGAAGAGGAATGTAAAAACAATAATTAATAAGGATACCGGTACTAGTTAATAACTCGGAAAACGCGCTGTGTTTATACATTTGGCATAGCATTACATCACATTGCATTATAATAACATAACATTACATTACATTACATTACATCATTACATTACATAACATAATCTTATACCATGATCTTATGAAATGGAAATGGGAATGGGAATGGGAATGGGGTTTGAATTTGTATCCAGATCTGTATCTAGATTTAGATCACGTCACGACCTGGGGTTTAGGGAAGGAAGGATATGTATACATGGCAACGAAAACAAAAACGAAAACGAAAACGAGAAGGAGAAGGAGAAGGAGAACAAAAACGGCCAGGCAAGGCAAGGCAAGGCAAACCAAGGCAAGATTCCAAAAGTGTATATTCAAAACGGGAGAGATGATTATTGAATATGAATGAATAAAAGGATAAATGAATAAATAGAAAGAATCTTGTATTAATAGTTGAGGAACAGAGTATACAAACTATTTTTAAAATCAAGATATACTTACTGGAGTACTCGTATACACAATCACCTTTTATTGATTTCTTCTTCATTTCGTAATAATCACTCAGGGAGAGAAAATGGGATGTGAGATATGAGATGTGGTTAAATTCCGATTCCTTTTCAAACACACAAAACGCCCATATCAATGATCCTTCCTCTATATAATAATACATACATCATCCGCCACTCTCACCACCTCTTTTGATCCCCATCACCACCCCCACCCCCACCTTCACCCGCACTAAAACTCTCCCCTCTCCTCTCCTTTTCCACCCTGGTATCAAACTCCTTTTGCGCCCTCGCCTGCGCCAAGTTCCTCTCCTCTTCTGTTTTCGAAAATGCAAAACTATCTGTATGAGCCACTTCATCACCCGATGTGTTGGATGCATTCCTTTGGACTCTTGCCCATCCTGATGATTGTGATGAAGGGGTATTAGAAGTAGAAGCGGGTTTTTCTCCACGGCGGATTCGATCCCATGCTGAGCCAGATGAAGAGGGAGATGTTGTGTTGGTATTCATTCCCTGCTCCCCGGTAGGTGATGCATCATCGAACACACTGAAGGATTTTTCCTCTTGTGCCGGAGCTTGTGATGAGGTTTGCGCTGATGTTTGTTGTTTCTGTGGCCAACTATTTGTCGGTGGAAAGGTTTGAGGAGTCGTCTGGGAAGCCCCTGGTGTATTATCTTCTCCATACCACTCGGCACCACTAGTCGGACTAGCATCATCGTATTCCTGCTTATTCTGAGTTTGCGATTGTCCTTGTCCCGGCTTCATAGGTGGCCTTGGAAGTCCTGCCGGACTAGGTAGATTTTTGTGCAATTTGTTAAATTGTTCCATTGTAGCCGCTGTAATATCCTTTAACCGCGGGTCGCTCCTGTATCTCTGAGCCGTCATACCAGCTGCGTACACCCCGAAGATTGCTTTTGATAAAGATTGTCCTATATAAGAGTACCATAACCCTCTGAATACATGCCAGGCGATGACTGCCGACCCCCCCTTGATATAAGGCATTCTTGCATGGGGAAAGATGCTTGAATTGAAAGTCTTGAGATTTGGTTGATAGAAAGGAAATCGAAATGTGGGGGCGGTTTGAATTGCTCTGTATATGCCCGTAGATAAACCTGCGAGAGGAGCGTATGAATTGATTTGTAGTACTTTCGCATCATAATATGCAATGGCGTCGACTTCTTCTTGTCTGAGTGGACGTTTGATGATGTTCGTTGCAGCGTTGATCCGGGCACTGGTAACTCTGACCAAGCGTTCTTGATTGTAGCCGAAGAGAGGACCGAATATCGGCATACTTTGAGGTAGTTTGTCGCTCTCGATACGGTATGAGAGGACACTATTACCTTGGTTTTGGTCTTGGCCTTGCTCCGAAGTTGCATACGGATCGTTGTCGGAGGTAGGGATGGAGTCGAATGATTCGTCTGCCTGTTTGGAAGAGGAGTTTTCGAGAACCATATTGGCGAGGATATCGATACAACGAGGTATGTGAGAAGTTTAAGAATTCGGTGAGGGTGATTGCAGATGTGGCACTTTATTTGTTGTGATACAGCCGCACAACAGCTCTTGGAAGCGCGAATGAAGCTTGGATGGTTGTGACGTCTTTCGATTTTGCGGGCAAGATTTAAGTGGGTGTGGCTTTATCAAATTTGCGGCGGGGTTCAGTGTAGTAAGCGACGTAGGTAGGGGAGGGGTAGGCGAGCTTGGCGAGGTTCAACCGCAGAGTTGATTATTCTGTTTCTGGCCTCTTGCGCATTTCATCATACAAATCAATCATTTAAGTTATTCGGATGTTGTGGATGCTTTATGGTTCATACTTCATGCTTCACTATATTCTCATCAGTACTTCCAAACAATGAATGGACCAGTCAGTCCACTCACATATTTGCTGGTGAAGACTCTTCCTTTGTATTATGCTTCATCAACGTGATAAATCTATCATATTATCATACAATCAGAACCAAAAGGTGTGTCCCAACCTTGGTTCCGGATACCCAGGCAGGATCAAACAATAAGAGTGTAGCCTGGTTTACACCACAGGATTAGTATCCTTCACACTCACATGAAAAACATTTTTGTGAGCTTCAATCTTGATCAACAAGTGGCACAGTATCCTTTTGTGGTGATTCACGGTCTTTGCAGCTCAAGCTTCTCGTTAAGTTGCAGTAGCATCATTTGGCGCAAGTCTGGGTGGACCACAATCTTTTACCACAGTATCGAGTTATCTAATTATCGTGCCTCGATCGCAAGGTTCTGAAGCTATCTACGGAGGTATTTTGGGCCTCGCTCAGGATAGGTGCCCAGATAAGCCACCATTTACACCACATCATCTTATTTATTGGAACATTTCATACTCGATGTCGTGAAACACCGCGACAATATAGTTGACCATTCTTTTGTCTTCTATCGCATGCAAGAAAGTGTTGAAGATGCAATACTCAATTCTTGGCATGCCTTTCAAACGAGACGAAATCCTTTCGAGTCTCGAGTCCTTTGAACTTGAGAGACGTGATGGTTTGCAAGGGATTGGCCAATTGCTGTCACTTTACCTGTTATCTGACTGGTCTACAAAAACTTTGGTCATATTGTCACCCAATTTCCACCGCATTAGGCCATTCATAAGTGGAATGCATCAACATTACCTCTCAAGTCAAAACGTGAAGTCTGACGCCGAGAAGTAATGTTACTATGCACTCAATTCCAAAGAAAGAATAGCATCATGTGAATAGTCGCATATGCCGCCGTTCGAATGTGGAAAGAAAGAGCAAGAAGGAAAAAGATGACAAGGAAAAGATCAGGAAAAGGGTTTCAAACCCGTCATCTCCACATACTAGCACTTCCTGCCTCACTATGTCCTCTCCGGTTTCTTCTGTCCGACATAATTGAAGCCGGCCACGAGAGGCAAAAAGGATGTCCTTTACGGCGAGTGCAGCTTTGGCATACGATTCCACTTTGCTTACTGGCCGTCATTAACGTGTCACTCATCATTGTTATGGGGGTACAGACAGAGGGTGGTTGTTGAGATGATGGGATCAGATTTGGAGTTGGGGCCATATGTGGAGAGGGAGAGTGTTGCGAATACAGATGGTGAAAAGTAGGACTGTAGGATCAGATGGGTTTTGCGAAATGCCGGATGAGACTACTTTCGCCTGCGGAATGAAACGAAACGATTGATATCCCGCGGGCTTGCCAACTCAAGCAGATAACGTTCACGATGCGAGTGGAGATATCCAACCACTCTTTCTGGTATTTAGCTTGAGCTATGCAAACTTTTGTGTACGGGGATCTAGGGTACTACACCTAGATGACACTCCTCTTGATAGAATGTCCGAGAGTTGGAAGCGACAAATGTAAGATATAATATGTCATGACCCTATTCCCGGCCGATCAATATTGCTCGACGATATCATGTACGAACCGAGATGATGAGAGGTAGCTTCCCAAGAGTTGATGTTTTACGGTCGATTGAATGGGATAGGATATGATACAGGGAATCCTGGGAGGCTGACTGTTTCCGATACCCTGCTTGCGTATCATTTATGTATGTTTGTGGCGAGCGCTTTATTGCATCACGTTGTAACTAATGAGTGGGCGGACATCTCTTTTCATGCGATATTGATGAATTACTTCACTTTCTCCATGTGTCTTTGAGCGACTATGTATGTTGGCGGTAAAGATTATTGAAAGCCTGGACATCAATCCTGAGACCAGAGGTCTTGTCCTCTTTAATCGCATATGGTGTTCGTTGTGTGTGATGGCACCGGTATTATCTTTGCGTTATGGGAAAATGTATTCTTATATACCATAAGCCGGAGAGTCAATTTGTTGGCATTTTATGTCCTCACTCTGTTGCTGTTTGCGTCCTTTTTATCCATCTTACATATCTCTTGGCCCATAGACCAAGGGCTCTTATTTCTCTCATGTAAATCGTTTGCTCTTCTCCAAACCAATTCGTCTCATGGTAAGCGACGTTGCTTTCTTCAGGCATGATAGGATGGAAGTGGTAGCTTGGATTTAAAGGAGAGAAAGAAAGTGGTTATCAGTGTAAAGTTTTCTTACTTCACGTCTCTTTTAGAGTGCACATACTGAACATTAAAATAAACCCTACATTGCTTCTGTGAATATTATTGCCACAAGTTTTGTCATAAAGACCTAAACAGTTCCCGTACATATCGTCTAAGTGAGGAGGTCGAGTAGTACTTCGATGTTAATCAATTTATTTCATTATCAAAAAACAACTATATATATAAAACACAGTGGCATCATATCTAAGCATTCCATTCCAGTTCACGCACTTTTTATCCGGTACCTTGGCCATGGTCCAGCCTAATAGTCTATTCCATTGACTTCTCGTACCTAGACTCTATTAATTATCATGGACATTTTTCACTTCCTTCGAATAATTACACGTACTTTGTTTGATCTGGACAGAATGACAACTTATAGTGTTTTGCCTCAGGAGCGGGAGATGTATATCTGCCTGACAATGCCTACCAGCTGGTACCAGCTGATCTAAATCAGAATAACGTGTTGGCTAGAGGTTAAATTGCTAATATCAAGCTTTGCCCTCTTGTAGACTTTCATATACTTTTACAAACTAAGTGTCCCTATCCCATAAAAACCTTGACAAACTTAACTTAAGTGGCAGGGAACAAGACTGAATCATTTATCTATGCCAACACTTTGTGCGAAGCAGGTTAACTTGAGGTTAAGGATGGCTACCAAAGATAAATGGAATCCTCTCGTCTCCACTTATTATTCACTCAGCGCAACTGAATATCTCTAGCTCAAAGGTCCTCATTTTGCCACAAATGAGGATATATAAATCTAACCTTGCGCGCCTATTCACATTTTTATACATACTCAATGCAAATCTGGTTTTGGATATGTGAATGGTGTAAGCAGTTCCGGCGGTTGTTTGAAAAGCGTAGTGGTAGGTATGAATGATGCTAGATCATGATAAGATCCTCCAAAATACGAGAGTAGGTTTTGTTGTGCGAATCTTTGCTCGCATTGTCACTACTGATGCTCTTTTTACTTTGTTGTTATATTTGACAAATGTTGGCGGGATATCCGTGAAGGAATTCAATTTTTTAACAGCTTTGGCTTAGAGAGGATAAGATTAAATGGTTACTTGGGGGGAAATATGAGGTAGACCTATTTTTCACGCCCAAGAATCACAACCACTTATTTGGCTGCAAATGTCTCTTGATTGAAGTTGCTTCTTGGGAGATGATGCTGGATTAGTAGACACTTACATACAGTACATACCTATGTATTAGTTTCTTGAACTCCAACAACCTTTAGTCACGTCACAAATCTCATCTGATATGGATTCACTGGGATAATATGCGGGGTCGGCAAACCATAGTATACTCTTTTATTCTTCAAGTGAATCATATCCACTCAGACGGATATCGGAAATCTGAGCTTGAAAGCATAATAGGAGGCTACTTGTGAACTCGTATGCTTTGTAAATCTTCCGATTTCGCATTCCATTGCGGTCTGGAGACTCGGAGTGGCAAAATCAAAGAGTTTTTGGAGAAATTAATTTCACTTGATAATAGCTTGATAAACAATTGCAAAGATCGTTTAAAACTTGTTGAACAGATAGTTGTAATAATCAACCTCAAACTCTGCCAGTTAGTTTGATGATACTTGGAGGATGCGAGAGAGAATTATGGAGGATGTTTAAACTTGAAGGTGTTCGCGGTCACTTGTCACTGTAACTTGGCAATTAAACGAACTACTGCTGTCTGATTTACCAATTTTTGTCGTTTATTTTTCTTTATTATCGATTTAGAAAATAACAAGGCCTTGCCTGCCCCCTTACCATGGGAATTTCGATTCCAAATTTGACCCCATCTGAAACTCCAGCAACCAACAAAAGGTCTTAGTGTCGAGTTCTTGACGATCTGATGCCCGAATTGAGTATTATAGACTTGGAGGAGGGGGGGCGGTAAAATATGGGCTGTTGACCAAAGTCTTGTCTATTTCTCGAGGTAAACGAGACCGGGTGTAGCTGTCAAATATTATCAATGAGGAAATTCTCCTTTGTTATCGTGACACATATGAGTAGTGGAGGGTGCAATCTTATATTGGACAAAATGATGAGAGAAATATGGTGGTGTCAAGTGAATAGCCAATAATTCAGTGAAAGCATGAATGTATATGGGCGACCTTGTGGAGAAAGCGCTTAGCATCAACTAGCAAGAAACCTTCCTGGTAGGCGTTTTCAAGTATAATGTTAGTGAAAGTGTTCATGTAGCCAAGTGAATTCACTGATAGAAAAGACTTAAGTCAACGTAGTTCTCACACAGGTATTGGGATGATGACAGTACATCTGTCAAACGATAACCGTATCCGTATTTATTCTGTTCTCTGAGTATGAGAAGTAATAATTGGTGACCTTCTTGGTGAGTCAAATTTCCCGTTGAACTTTCTTCAAAATATAGGCCCCATATATGTCTCCCGTCTTTCTATGTCAAGTTTTTGCATAAGAGACTATCATTTATGAGATCTACTTGTACCTATGGTGAAAGATTAAAGAAGTGATGACAATGAACAATACGTGTACATTGAAAGCAGTAATGAATAACCTTTGAGGAGCAAGCGATGAAGTGGAACGAAAGAGCATATAATGTTTCCTTCCGCTCATCTCAAAAGTTCAGACGCTGAAACATCAAGGATCCAATGGGAGACAAGTGATGTGATACATATGGGAGGTGGATTTGAGCAAATCAAACATCTTTATGTGTTCGACTTCAAACAAAGAAGAGGTCAATGTTCCTGAAGATCTCCGCCTGAACTTCATGGCTCGAAGCTGATTATCTTTAATGCAGTATCCGATAGTCTTTTGATCATCGAACAGCAAGTACGCAGATTTGTTAGAATATTGGTGCTTCGTCAGGAATGATCCTCTAAAACTGTGCAGGGAAGCCATGATCTTGATATCTTTCTATCCCAATTGAACAATAGGTTGACTCGGAGATTCGCCTGAACATCGTTCTCGTCTTCTTTGCCTTTTCCTTCCTTGGTTCATCGTTTATCCAAGCATTAAGCTGATAGTACCCGTACTGAAAAGTCTATTCAAGTTACAAGTTGACGTCCACGATAGAAGTGATTAACATAAATAATGCGAGTCGTAAAATAAATTGGAGTCGATTTAGAAAAGATATGCGATGCAAGAATATCATATAATCAAAGTAAACGTGATTTACTGCTACAAGGCAAATGACCAGTCCCAGTACATTATAAATCAATTCAAGGCGAAGAACCTCACCGAAAAACAAAGTTCAGGTGGCTCAGTGGTAGCGCACTGGGTTTTCACATCCTCTCAAACAGGACCGCTGCTTCACATCCGAAGAACTTGTTTATTGCAGAATCAGTTCGCCTGGTTTAGATAGATTCTTGTGGCGCTTACTCGAATAGAATATATTTTTTGGCAATTTTTTTCCTCTTTTGTTTTAGAGTTTCTTTTTGGGTGGAGGTGAAGCAAAGGAGGCCGATGGGAGTGGGTGGATAGACGGCTATATAAGAACTCCAATCAAGTGGAAAGAACCTTTTAAGCATTCTATTAGCCTTGCGCTAGAAGGTATTCATATTGTGGCTGGAAAAGAACATGGAGTACCGTCAAATCTCAGCTAACTGAGCTTAAACCCTTATTATATACAGCCTGGTTTTTAACACTTTGAGTCAGCAATACAAGATTGTAGCCCAAAAATGGATATAAAATAGCAGATCAGGTAATCCATTTCATTGAATCTTCCAATTATATGATCTGTTTAGCTTCAGTCTTAATATATATCTCAAAATGTTTCCCTACTCTTCTGAGAGCTTCTCGACTCTTTTATAACGCACTCTTAGGGACTAATAAAATCTTAACTGCTCTAACATCGACAATGTCGCAAATATCAGAATCCAGTCATTCTCACACGTGTGAGGAAGTAGAGGGGATAAGATGATAGTGAATTCTTGTTATAGCTTATTGGTTGTTTAGTGCTTTGTAGCAGCGGGAACGTAAAATATTCGAATTTCGGCTACATAAAGCTTTCTCTCCAGGCAGAAAGTTTGATCAAGAACAAACCATTTGGGCTACACCCGAGACAGTTTGCCTCTGGGGGTCTAGGCCGGAGACATATTACTCGAAATGTAGTATTGCTGTCTTGCGTGCGTGGGAGTATGTGAAAGCGCAAGTCTCCTTCGGGAAGGAGTGAGGTTTCGGTACTCATCTGATTTCTTCTTGGATATAACTACGATAGATATGTGGCAGCAATAAATTTTTTAGATTATATGATCAATCTACATTAAGTGCTCCAAAAGACTGGACGCAATATGAGCAATCACGACCTTACGCCAGGAGTATTATATTTGCCCAAAATGATGATCACTCCAGCATGCACTGTGAGAAATCTTTTCTTTGGAGTTTTGAGGGACAGAGCAACTCTACCTAGGAGCCTATTTATGTCGATGTCGGTATGTAAAAGTGGGTTAGTAAGCTCCAATAGTGAATATATTAGGCCCCATTCAACTCCGTTCCAATTACTTTACTTTTACCCAGCACATTCAACACATATGCTAGGCTCCATACAGTAAGCTTGTAGCTTTGTAAAATGAGGGGAGAAAGATGACCATGAATGGAATGAAGATCAAGCATTTCGTGATTTGTACTGGTCGTGTCTTGGCTTGGCAGGAATAGAATGAGTGGCGTGAAACTTAGTTCAGTAGAGTCATAACTCATAAGGCCGTAGTCTATTCCGCTAGGTTATAATTATAATTCACTGCCTGGACCTCACTACAAACTAAGCCTGAATTCTGGGAAAGAATTTAGGTTCTCAAGGTTCAAGTGAAGATGATTTCCCCAAGGAAAACTAAGGGGTATGGAATCACTATAAGACCCTAGGTTTCTGGATAGCATCATGTTACAATTTTTGTAACTGCGGACTATAAGGTCCTGAAATCTGACTATTGTGACTATGAGCTCTTGAGGAGAAACTTCACATCAAAAAGTTAGAGAGGATTTATGTCTGTCAAAATCATTCTTTCGCTGTCAATAGACCACGATAATCGCTCTAAAGGTTTGATAGTAAAATCTTCCAAACAGGGACAAAAACCATAGACTTGTAAGCATCTAAAGGAACTGCAAACCATCACACTCTCAAGTCAAGATAGACTTTTATTTGCCTTAAGCTTCATTGGCAACAGATCTCATCGCCTTGACTAAGCCGAGTACAAGCAGGTACAGAGACCTACTTATACTGAGCAACTTCTTGTGATAAAAGATCTTCCCCTTATCAAGTCATACTAGATTGTGTGAAGATGGAGTCGGTTGGCTAGTTCTAGGATATATAAAAAGAGCTTTCGTCTAGAGGGTTTCTACTGTATTGGCATAAAGGAGACACTGAGTTGAGCCATGGTGCTGTGGTTGTCTGTAGCTATAGCTCTGGTTTGTAGACTCCTTGAATAAGAGGTGATTTATGATGTGCGAAGAAATCACTTCCGAGATAATCACAATTTATCGTTATCATCCAACATCTTTTGCTATAATTCCCCATCATCATTATCACTCAGACATATGTCTAATTGATATCGTTCCGGGCCAGTAGAACATGACAACACCCTTAATATTTCCGTTCAAATTTTAACCTTGTTCTCATGGATCACGGTCAAAATCGGAAACCAGTAAGATAATACAACATCGGCCATTCTTGCCCTGGCATTATTTTGAAATTGTTATCTCTTTTGTCTATGGCTACAAAGCGTGAGGTATATGGGTCTTTATATAGTGTTGTAGAAGAACTTGGCTGTGAGTAGTCCACTACATTAACCCATTAACTCTCATGATCTTATTCTTATGAATAGGCGAGTGAATGAGCGGTAGTTGAATATTATTGGGTGGTAGGGTCTATGCTAGAAGTAGTGCCATAGTTGAATATACTCGAGTATAAATCGCAACAACTTTGATATCTTCGAAGTGTTAGTAATTACATTCCAATCGAAACATGAATAGTAGAAATGCAGATTTTATTCGGTTTCAGTTCATCATATATTTCATCTAACACACAGTCTTGTCTAGCTATTAAATTGCAAGTTACTCTCAGGTCAGACTTTCCAAAAATGTCACGCTTACTGTTTTATGACAATGGTCAAATACAAAACGAACAACAGATTGCTGGTTGGCAATAAATCGGCAAAATCGCAACCAGCGGTATCGTATTCCAGGGGCTTTCTCCTCAGATATTACTCCAGTATCTACAGCCAACTTTCCTGTTGGTAGAATCATGGGTCGAATAGGGTTACACAGTATTCTTGGGTTACATGTGTGCAGTGCAGCCATCTAGCAACTTCTGCTGCACTTGCAAGCTTTTGGGGGGTTCGTTTATTAATCTAGCTAAGGCTTAAATAGAACATTCCCAACGCGAGACTGAGAATACATTAATTAGATATGTCGAGCGAGAAAATAAATTCACCTACTTCGTTGTGCATGGCCAAGCTTTATTCATGACCAATTGCCCTCCTGAGGTTTAAAAGATTTGGTGCTTGCATTCACTTGTTTTTTTCCTAAGTTTGTTCTCTTATAATCGGTCTTTTGTCCACAAAAGGTTCGTAGGTGCCCACAAAGGAAAAAAAGAACAACAATAAAAAGAATTCCAAATATCACAATGACAGGATTTGGTTCGAGTTCAAGCCATTTTCTTGGATTTTCTGATGGACTATACAGGATGTCGGGGCTCAAACAGTTGAATGTGAACATGAATTTCTCATAAGAATAGTGAGAGGAGATATTGACAACAAAATCTTTGTACTAACTGCGACATTGGATGGTAGACAGCCACAATCTTTTGACGACAACAGATGAATCTATCAACAGCGAAAGAAGTCACGTGAGAGGGCATTTCCGCTCATAGAGGAACCTCCTTGTGAAGAATATTATAGTTGAGAGATGCTTCTCGATCATGGATTCTGCCAAACCACCATCGTTGATTTTCATTTGTGTATATTGCTATTTCAAATTTTAGTTTCTGGTTACCTTTTTATATGCCTCGGGTCCCAAGTATTCTGCGTAATAACTGGCTATGAACAGAACTGGGGCTTCAGTATTCCCTCCAACAGACACTAGTTATATTCCCTTTAAATCTAGAGTAAGATTCGGAAAGCGTCCCCAAAATTGCAGAATATAAACTTGCATATAACTCGAGTTCCTCCCATTCCAAAAATTTCCGTTCACTGTCCTTTTGAAATGGAGTCTGTTGGAGATGTCGAGGACAGGAGACAGAGCTATGTTTGAAGGTAAAGGAAGAAAGGCAAATGGTTAGATGAAGAGACAATGAAATTCAGAAATTAACAGACGGCAGCGAAAATGCTGGAATATCAGATGACGGCAAAATTCATGAGGAGCGACCGCTGACTATTGCGGGATGTGAAAAGTATGACGAATTTGAGGCATAAAATCAGACATAAAGTATGCACCATGAAGTACTTTGATCCCAACGGATGCACACATTATCAGGTTTGGGTTGTTTAACTAGCGCTGAGCTATGATGACTTTTTCATTTGGCAAGGGAGTGACTATATTTATATAGAAGGGAGATGGAGAGGCCATCGTGTTGAGATCCACTTTGCACGATTCCCATAATGTTTGATATACCTTATGATGCGGATTGTGATACTAACCAGCCTCATCACAAAGTTGAGAATATCAAAGGTATAAATGTTGTCTAGTGAGCAAGTATCATAAGAATCATAATTATAATTCGCAGTTTCCAAGACATTTTCTACATGCGCTCTCGTATGTCTAATGTCTCATACTAGACAAAGAAGCTCAAGGCAATGATACCCTCGGAAATTATGAGAGGTTGCTCTATTCTTCTTTCTGTGTCGAAAGTTCTGCACACCCTATAACAGCGAAACAATCAGACGATAACGAAAGTAAATCGAGATTCTAATTGTATCATTCAACAATCAGTAGAAGCATTAACAGCAACATAACTACAAGTAATTAATCTTAACTGCTTTTTAATAGCTTGTAAATTTCATAGAAGCATGGTTGGAGTGGAGCCCCAAAGTAAGTAGCTTTACTTCAACTAGAACTGTCAGTTATGTGCCTTATGTGCATGTACCTACCCATAACTATCCCACAATATCTCCACGGCTCAAACCTACTTGATTACTCGATCTACTGTGGAGTAATTTATTTCCCTCTCCAAAGGCTTACAAGAATCATGACGAAATGGAAGTTCACGGAAAGAAAGCCACGTTTTCACCACGCTTCTCCGAGTCCAATATATGCGCAAATCGCACAAAGATGACGAAATACCTCTCAGGGTCTAGTTCTACTACATTCTCCCTCATCACATATGTTTACAAAGACCCTACCTCCTATATATAAGTATTACACCTGCGATACAATCCCGCCCATAACATCAAGGCTATCCACAAAACAATCATCAACAAGGTGGTCATGAAGAAGTGTGAGGCTTCCTCATTTTTAGCTAGCCCACTCAATCAATTTAGGACTCATGAATGAAGATGATGTAATATAAATGCTCAATTAGCGAGGGCTCTGCGGTCTCGTTTTGTCTAATTAGCGGGGTGGTTGCTTCGTTTTTCCGAAAGTGTTACAAATTATCTCGCAGAAGGCCTATATCATCTACATTGGTGAGGCTCTTTTTCTCTGGTTTAGCAAGAGGAACTATTGAGTGCCTTTTATAAGGCCTCAATAGGCCATCTTAGTAACTTTCTGCTAGATTATATGTACTAGTGACTAGGTACTCATCAAGGTATTTCTTAACATTCATAAGGTTCTGAGAATCATAACTTCTACATTCAAGTGAATTGAACATGACCCTCAACCATGGTATCTTTGCGAATAAAAAGGGAAGTTACAATTTGAAAGAGACAAACTAAGTCCAACACCTCTCCAACCTCTTATGCGCGGCTCTTTCGGATTTGAACATCAAAGAGATCCTGTTCTACTCGAGTAGAAGGGCTGTGCTGAGGAAGGGGAACCATATAAGATTTCTCAAACCTATTTGTGAGGTCTAATACCTGCGGAAGATGTATCTTCTCTGAAGAATTCAAGTTTCTTCATTTTGGGATAGCATATTGAATAAGAAAATCCCGCCGATCTGGAGATGATAGTCTCAGGTTAATATTCTCTTGATAAAAAGACGGCGAACAATCTAGACAGATATTCTCATGTGAATACATCAGACGATAGATACCATATATCCAACTTAGAGGGTATATTAACACCTCAAGCCAAACACCAAAAAAGAAGATCATCATAAAATTTCTAGACACAAGCCAATTTTTCCAATGCCCATGGGACTGCACTAGTCCCGGCACTCCCAATGGAGGACATGATTGCGACTGCACCTTTCTCTCTCCCTAATCTATTAGCAGAAGGATTTTGATACCGTATATAAGGTCCCTAACAGTTCGGAGAATCTTATGGATAGACAAATCCACTTGGAAAGTTTCGATTCGCTTTCCATGTGGATCCGTAACAAATCTGGTATACTTATCGAGGTCTTCAGCTTCCTCCCATCTATCCATTCACTGCATTCTTCAAGATCTTGCATATATAAACGGACATACTCAGACTGTCTAATATGATACTGCATACTGCCAGTAATGGATTCGCATAGCAGTATATCCAGGAAATATGGCTTCAGGTTTTTCCTTTGGAGTACATGTAATGTCAGGAGTTGTCAGGATTATACTGGGTAAATACACCGTATATACTCATAACAGACTAGATCATAGTCTTCGTTTACTCTATGGTAGTTGTACTACACAATTCGACTGCAATATATGATCTATCACAATGTCGACCAGATTCTAACGCCCATTAGCTTGCTCTAGTCTAGGCTGCGCAACGGGTACCCGCGGGGCGG